>PVJD01015362.1:0-25228 GCA_004026545.1 Mormoops blainvillei | reverse complement strand
GGATAGGCCACTTGATAGGACACAGAACAACCTCAACAAATTCAAGAGAACTGAAATCATAACAAGCATTTTCTCAGACCACAAGATCTTGAAACTAGAAACCAACCTCAAAGAAAAAACTCAAAAACATTCAAACTCATGCAGACTGAATAGCATGTTATTAAACAATGAATGAGTCAATAATGAGATCAAACAGTGTCTGGAAACAAATGAAAATGAAAACATAACAGTCCAAAACCTATGGGATACAGCAAAGGCAGTGCTAAGAGGGAAGTTCATAGCAATACAGAAGTATCTAAAAAAGATAGAAACATTACAAATAAACAACCTAATCTTACATCTAAAAGAACTGGAGAGATAATAACAAACAATCAGAGGTAGTAGAAGGAAGGAAATAATCACAATCAGAGCAGAGTGGAATGACATAGATATTAAGAGAACAATCCAAAGGCTCAATAAGCCCAGGAGCCGGTTCTTTTGAAAGATAAACAAAACTGACAAGTCTTTAAGCAGACTCATCAAGGAAAAAGGGAGAGTACTGAAATAAATAAAATCAGAAGTGAAAAAAGAGAAATTACAACTGATACAGCAGAAATACAAAGGATTGTAAGAAACGGCTATGAAAAACTATATGAAAAGGAATTTAAAAACCTATGTAAACTGGGCAAATTTCTGGAAAAATATAATCTTCCAAAACTGAATGAAGAAGCAGAAATCCTCAGCAACTGATAACAGCTGGAGAAATCAAAGCAGTAATCAAAAAAATAAAAATCTCAAAACACAGAAGTCCTAGACCGAATGGTTTCACAGCAGAATTTTACAAAACATTTAAAGAAGAACTAACCGCTATCCTTCTCAGACTATTCCAAAAATCCCAAGAAGAGGGAAAATCCCAATCTCTTTTTATGAGGCCAGCACCATACTAATCCTAAAACCAGATAAACACAATGAAGAAAGAAAACTACAGGCTAATATCACTGATGAATATAGATGTTAAAATCCTCAAAAAAATATTGACAAACCTCATCCAGCAATACATTAAATAGATCATACACCCTGATCAAGTGGGATTCATCCCAGGGATGCAAGGATGTTACAATATTCATGAATCAATATACATATTACATCACATAAAAAAGGAAAGAAAAAAATCATACAATCATATCAACTGATGCAGAAAAAGCATTTGGTAAGGTACAGAACCCATTTATGATAAAAACACTCAGTGAATTGGGAGTAAAGGAGGAATATCTCAACATAACAAAAACCATATATGAAAAATCTACAGCCAACATCATACTCAGTGGATGTTGAAAACTAAAAGCTTTCCCACTAAGATCAGGAACAAGGCAAGGCTGCCTGATTTCACCACTTCCATTCAAATAGTATTGGAAATCCTAGGTACATCCATCAGACAAGAAAAAGACATAAAAGGTATCCAAATAGGAAAGGAGGAAGTAAAACTGTCATTGTTTGCAGATGACATGAGAGTGTACATGGAAAACCCTAGAGACTCCACCAAAAAATTACTTGACCTAATGAATGAATTTGGCAAAACGGTGGGATACAAACTGAATATTCAGAAATCAAAGGAATTTGTGAACACCAACAATGAAATATCAGAAACAGATATCAGGAAAGTAATCCCATTGTCTATAGGAAAAAAAAAATAAAGTACTGACCAATAAACCTAACCAAGGAGGTAAAAGACCTGTACTCAGAAAACTACATAACACCAAAGAAAGAAATTTAGGAAGACACAAATAAATGGAAGCAGATACAGTGTTCACGGATTGGAAGAGTTAACATCATCAAAATGTCCAAACTACCCAAAGCAAAATGGATTCAACACAATCCCTATTAAAATGCCAATGACATATTTCACAGAAAAAGAACAGACATTTCACAAATGTATATGGAACCATACACGATCCCGAATAGCCACAGCAATTTTGAGAAAGAACGATGAAGTAGGAGGGATCACAAGCCCTGACATGAAACTATATAATAAGACCACTGTAATCAAAACAGACTGATACTGGCATAAGAACAGACACACAGACACATAAATCAATGGAACAGAATAGAGAACCCAGAAATAAACCCATGTTTCCATGGTCAATTAATATTTGACAAAGGGGGCTGGAGCATAAAATAGGGTAAAAGTAGCCTCTTCAACAGGTGATGTTGGGAGATCTGGACAGCTACATGCAACAAAATGAAACTCGACCATCTTATACAATACACAAAAATAAACTCAAGATGGATAAAAGACTTCAGTATAAGTCACAACACCATAAAAGTCCTAGAGGAGAACACAGGCAGCAAAATCTCTGATATTTCATGCAGCAATTTTTCACCTATGTGTCCCTTAGAACAAGGGTCATAAAGGAAAGAATAAACAAAGGGGACCTCATCAAAATAAGAAGCTTCTGCACAGCTAAAGAAAACATCATTAAAATGAAAAGGGAATCAATGTATGGGAAACTATTTTTCACAATGATACCTTGGAGAGGACCCAGAGACACATGAAAGGATGCTCAGCATCACTATGCATCAGAGAGATGCAAATTAAAACCATAATGAGATACCCCTTCACAGAGGTCAGAATGGTCATCATGAACCAATCAACAAACAAGTGCTGTTGAGGTTGTAGAGAAAAGGGAATCCAAGGGCACTGTTGGTAGGAATGTGGACTGGTGAAGCCACTGTGGAAAACATTATGGAATTTCCTAAAAAATATAAAATGGAACTGACTTTTGATCCAGCAATTCCACTGCTGGGATTATACCCTAAGAATCCTGAAACACCAGTTCAAAAGAACCAATGCACCCCAATGTTCATAGGAGCATAGTTTACAATAGTCAAGTGCTAGAAGCAGCCCAAGTGCCCATGAGTAAATGAGTGGATGAAAAAACTGTGGCACATTTACACAATGGAATACTATGCAGCAGAAAGAAAGAAGGAGCCCCTATCCTTTGCATCAGCATGGATGTATCTGGAGAGCATTATGCTAAGTGAAATAAGCCAGGCAGTGGGAAAAAAAAACATATGATCTCACCTATTAGTGTAACCTAATCATCAAAACAAATAACTAAGCAAAATATAACCACAGACATTGAAATAAAGAACAAATTTACAATAACCAGAGGGGAGGGTATAGGTGGATAATGGAGGAAACAAGGGAAAGGGTCATTAAAGAACATATATAAAGGACCTATGGACAAAGCCAAAGGGGGGTAGGATTGAGGGTGTGAGGTGGGGGTGGGTTGGGCTAGGAGGGGTAGTCAGGGGAAAGTGGGGATAACTCTACTTGAACAGCAATAAAAAGAAGAACAAAAAATGAAAAAAAAGAGTGGCAAGAATGACATGGACAGATTTAAGACAAAGTGGTGTAACTCGAGCAAAAAGAGAGTATATCAAAAAGAAAGGTCTGTTCAGGAGCATCAAATCTTTCATAGTGTCCCAACATACCAGCCTAGAATCATTGCATGATGAACTAGCTGTTAACTACCTGTTAAAGAACAAGGTAGTTCTGAATAAGGGAGAGAGGGAGAGATAGGTCAAAAAAAATGTGAATTGTTTGGACAGTGTTCAGCCTCAGTGACAGCTAGATACCAAAGAAGGAAACAAGGATATTAGAGAAGTTGCGGGGAATGCCAAAGAAAAAAATATCTGTCAGCCTCATAACTTTTCCCTGCTTCCAACCTCTGAATACATAACAGAAGAACTGCTTGGCAAGAAACTAGAGGTTCTGCCTCAAAGTCACCTTCCATGGGAAAATTGGAAAGATCCAGAGGTAGTTCTGTGATCATCCAAGCGGAGTAGCTCTCAAATTAGAGAATCAGAATCAGGGGTGGGTTGGTAGGGACAGTGTTTAGGGCACATATGCTAAGATTAGCATCATCACAGTATGGTAACTAGAAAAGTTGTTATTCCTTCTCATGTCAGACTCCAAAATCAGCCATAGGATTTTAAAATGCTACTTCAGAGCTACAGAAGGAATATATTGCAGTGCCACCTGCTGGTAATAAGACCAGAAGCAAGTTTCTTTATTTTTTTAAAGATTGAAGAATGCAGATAAATAAACTTCATTCTGATTTATAAATGAGGGTGATGTCTCACTTCGTAGCTTATTTTATTCAAAAGACACTTTAATAATTGAAATGAAGGCTCTGATTGTACCTTCTCATTATAGCAAATAGCAATGTGTACAAAAACACTAGAAGCCCAAGACTAGAATGTCCCACCAACCTTGCCCCTTGTCGTCCAATCTAAGGCACTTCAACCCACATTTTCTTTCTAGACTCTCAATATGTTTTCTATATTTAAAAATCTAGATCTGTACTCATGACACATCTGTCTAGATATTTGTTTCTGTACGAATATGTCCCTTCAACTAGTTGAGTTGTATACTATCCTCCAGCCAATTAGGCTACTTAGTACTCAAAAATAACCTGCACTCGAGGAATCCATACCTTTGCTCCTACTGTTCCCTCCACTAAGCATATCTCCCCATCACTGTTCCCAATCCAGCATTCATAATCAATATCAAGTGACATCTCTCCCCTTATCGCCCTCCCACTTCCCAGCTGGAAATAATTTCTTTTTCATCTGAACTGTACCCGTACCTCTTTTATAATATATATTTTATGCCTTTTATAAGTTTTGTAAACAAGACATATCCATGGCATAGTGAAAAGAACATAAACTTTGAAATCAGTCCATGGTCCAAAACCTGGATTTGACATTTAATAGTTGGGGACCTTGGTTAAACTTACCCTCCCTGAGCTTCAGTTTTCTCATCTGTAAAATGAGGATACAGATGCCCACACAAAGGGGCAGAATGGCAGAGAATATAAGACTATAGAGTCAGGTATACCTCAGTCTAAATCCTGGCTGCCCCTTATTACCTACGTAAAGGTGGTCAAATTATTTATCTACTCAAAGCCTCAATTTCCCCATCTGTAAAACAAGACAGTAGTTTGACCTACCTACCTCAGTGTCTTTGTATGAGACAATGTATGTAAAATGCCTGGCATAAAGCTACACCCAGTGTTTTTTATTTTCTCCCTTCCCTCATGATTTACTAAATTCCTTGGGGGCAAGGAGAATGTTCTGACCATTTCTAATCACTTAAAGTTGCCCAGCACAGGATATTTTACATAATGTGCTTATATGTTTGGTAAATTAATGAACACCATGATTCTATATTATTTATTAGCAGAATTTAGTTCCAGACAACTACTGTCTCATTTCTGCACAAAGCAGTGATAACCAGATATGTGTCATTCATCTCCAGGGTTTAAGGGGTGCATCTTAAAAGCATGTTTCTTGTCTATAGCCATTTATGGAGAACGAACTTAAATATAGCTCTCCTAAGTCACATCTGTAGCAGGGCCTGACTCTTTTCAACCTCGGGGAAGGTGATTGAATTTCAAGGCATTTTTTTAGAAATCAGTTTTGATTCGATCCTCACAAAGTATTGTGCTTCTCTATGATAGTTTCAGATAAATATATGGAAGCAAAAGTAGGGCAAGAATTAGAAGAATATGAACAAAAGTTTAAACCTGCATATTCAGTATTCTTCTAATGTGCTAAGGATGTCATGAATATTTTAAGAAATCTCTGGATGCCAGCTTTCACCAGGGACCAAACTACAATAGGCAGTAATGGTGTACTTTTGCAGAGCGTATATTTCATTTAGGGAAAATTGTACCTGTAGAAGTCAACACAGTCACAAGGGATGTGCTTTAGCCTGACATGCCTACATGAGCTGGGTTATGAAGGAAACTAAACTAGAAGAAATAATATGCATTCAAAACTTCTCTCCACTCTGGCATGTACAATATATTCCATTCCAAAAACAACAGAGTAGAAAGGAGCCCATTCACTACAGTTCTTGGCTGTTCTTGTTGATATGCTAAATCACATCAAAATTAATAGAAGGCTCAATTTATTCTTACTTCTCTCTCACTCTTCCACCTTATGGACAGTAATGAATCAAACAAAATACCAAGCTTGGTAATTTCTTTCTGTATTTCAGGGATATACAGAGCTAGACAAGGTGGCCACATGAAATTGTTTTCAGAGTTTCCTGTTTTTTAAATTCATTATATATTTTAATTAGCTTAATTACTCACACATTTTCACTTAAAGAGGGCCAAGTGTCATAAAGGACTTCAATATTTCAATCATATCAGATGTTGTTGATGTGTACAGTAATGAAAATAGTGAACTTAGGTCTTAATTCAAAGGCTCTCCTCTTTCTCTGTCATTCTTCATTGCCCAAATTCTTAATGGAATAGGCAGAGATTCCTGTTTCCGGATTGCTTTGCTGCTCTTCTAATCTCTTACACCCCTCTCTCAATCTTCTCTTCCTCCCTCTCATTCTCTCTCTCAAACACACACATACACACCTACACACATAGACACTTCCAACATGCTTTGAATCCAAGGAACATACTCATCATAGCCAAGATGGAAATTTAGGTAAACAATAAATTTTTTCTCATTTGGATTAAATTAGCAAATATTCTTTAATCGACAATATTCAGTTAGTAAATGTGTAATGAGAGAGGGTTCTAATATTATGTTGGTGGAAATATAGGTTTGGTACAGTGACTTCAGTGGGCAATTTGTTGGCATCTTTCAAAAATGTAAATAAATATTTCATCCTTTTTTTTTACATGTAGGGATCTATCCTACAGAAACATTTGCTTTTTTAGTGTACTAATATCTATGTAATAGGGTACTCCTTGCAAAATCAATTTGAAATAGCAAAAACCTATGGATAAAACCCTAACTTCTATAAATAGCACACAGGTTTAAATTTATATTAAATCCACACAATGGAAAATTGCACATGATTTAGAAATTCAAGTTAGATATGTATTGCCAAGGATTAGATGTTATAAATATCATGTTAAGTGAAAAATCAAGTTGGAGAATAATATATGCAATATGATTCTGTTTGAAAAATAAATGATTTAGGTTATATACATCATTTGTATGTATATATGTCCAAAGAAACTATCTGGAAGGATTTATATAAAATGTAATGATGAGTTATCTCTGGGAATGAAACCATAAGAGTTTTCTATGTTGATATTGTTTGAACTTCTATTAAGCATAACATACAATGTAATAAGAAGAAATATTAAAACAACCCAACAACTTGATTTCCATGATATAATAAGTAAAATAATGGGGTAAGGAATAGTTACATTTTGCTACCTTTTAAATTTGAGACAAGGAAAAATAAAATATATACATTGATTTGTGAGAAAATGAAGGAAGAAAATACTAGAAGCTAAAGTAATTAATTATAGGTAGTGACCAAGTAAAACAAATAGGCATGACATTGAGATTTCTTTGATTTATTCATTTTTCTATAATTATGAATTTTCAATGATATAAATGTTTTACATATTCAGAATTAAAATGTAATCAAAAAGGATAAAAACCAAATTGAGTACAGACACAATTAACTTATAATCATGTTAAGATAAACTCACAATTAATTAATTTATGTAACTTCTGAACACATCATTCTTACAATACAAAGTTAGTATGATGAATTCTAAGGAAAAAAGAATTGAAAAGTATTTTGTTTTATTTAGTAAGTTTTTGATGGTAGTAGTTTTAGTGTAGTTGTTCTGAAACTATTTTGTATGAATTATAGGATGAGGGTGAGGATTTCCATTGTGGGTAAAGGACATAAAAATATAGAATGGGCAAAGGTGAAAAAGAACACTGCCAGGTTGGATTTAAATTGGAAGTATCATAATTAAATCACAATTTTAAAAATGGTTTCTAAATGTCATTTTCTGCTGAAAGCAATCAGAAAAATAATGGCTAATTCTAGTGTTTGGGCAAAGAAAGTAAGAAGGAAAACCTGGTACATCTTTATGACAGAAAGCAAGAAAGTACCCTAAGAATCATGGGGTATCAAAAGGTAACAGGAAAACTTCCACTTCAGGCAATGATTTAAAAAAAAAAAAGACCTGGAACTAGACTAGCTGTCCCATAGAAAGCAATGAGGAAAGTGGAGAAAATATATGAAGCAGCTGTTTTCAGGCACTGCAAGGCTGTGATCTCGGAAAAAAAAGGGAACCCAATGCTGTGAGCCTCACTCAACAAAGCTCTCACTCTGGGGGCAATTCCCCAACTACCATAATGAATTGGAGTCCTAACAGAGTCCAGCTATTATGCTGACCTGAAGCTACAGAGGCCAGGGCAGCTAAAATGGCTACAACCTTCAGGAAAAAGAGAGAGCTCACAAAGAGAGGACCATAAAATCTATATGGGAATTGTCTCTGAAGGTTAGGATGAACGTGCACAAGGCACAACTGCCAAAGGTTTATCATCAGAGAATGACCACTACAGGGTTAATAATAGAACAGTGATATTAGAGGAAAAACAGTGCATATAAATACCTTCTAACATGTGGACATTCAGTTAAGACTCCATATAACTTACACAACTGAACACCAGGAAGAAAAACAATCTGATTATAAAATCAACCAAGGACCTGAATAAACACTTCTTCAAGGAGGACATATAGATGGCCCATAGACATATAAAAGGATGCTGAGAACCACTAGCAATCAGAGAGATGCAAATTAAAGCCATAATGAGATACCATTTCACACCATTCAGAATGGCCATCATAAACAAATCAACAAACAAGTGCTGGTAAGGATGTGGAGAAAAGGGAACCTAGATACGCTGTTGGTGAGAAAGCAGACTAGTGCAGCCACTGTGGAAAACAGTATGGAATTTCCTCAGAAAACTAAAAATGGAACAGCCTTTGGAACCGGTGATTCCACTACTGAGAATCCTGAAACACCAATTCAAATGAACCATTGTCCTCCTATGTTCATAATAGGGCTATTTATAATAGCAAAGAGTTGGAAACAGCCTAAGTATCCATCAGTAGATGAGTGGATTAAAAAACTGTGGTACATTTACATAGTGGAATACTATATCAGAAAAAAGAAGGGATTCCTACCTTTTGCAACAGCATGGATGGAACTGGCAACTATTATGCTAAGTGAAATAAGCCAGTTGGTGAAAAACAAATACCATATGATCTCATTTATAAGAGATATCTAATGAATAAAATAAACTAATGTTAAAACTAGAGCCAGAGTCATGGGATCATGGAATATACTGACAGCGGTAATATGGGAGGCGGAAAGTAGGGACTGTTTTTAAGAGGGAGAAGGGATTAGTCAAAGAACATACACAAAGGACCCATGAACATGGACAGTGGTCTGGGGATTGACTATGGAAGTAGAGGGAGGTTGGGAAGAGTGGGTCAAAGGGGGAAAATTGGGACAACAGTAACAGCATAAACAATGATAAAAAAAGAAAATGCAAATACACATGAAGCAATGAAGAAGAAACAGATTTTTAATAAATATATTCTAAAACAAACTTACAAAATAGACTCCAGAAAAGTGCTGTTTTAGGAGAAAAAACTACTATAGAATGTGGCTTACTCCAGGCCCTCCCTTTAAAAGCCTAAAACAAAGCTCTGACAAGATCTACAAGGGAGAAAAAGGCTAGAGGTTGAGTCCCACCAAGTTATAGGTGGTTGGGTTTTCCCACAGATCTCTTCCAACAAAGCATAAAACTAAGCAATATGAGTTCAAGATCAATAATTGTACTGCTACTAGAACAAACACCAATACCTTTAGAGGAACATAATAAAATACAGTATCTATACAATTTATTTTTACCAAATTCTAGTACTCAATAAAAAAACACTAGATATAAAGTTGATTGATATTTACAAGACACTACACAACACAATACACAAATGCATAAATCCATCAATAGAGATCATGCGCTGGGACATAAAATAAATCTCAGTAAATTTAAAGCGATTAAAATATTACAGGTTATATTCTCTGACATACAGACAGTGTTATTAAATTATACATAGTAAAAATAAGATGTTTATAAATTCTTAAATATCTGGAACTTAAGTAATCACAGTTTTAAATAACTCTGATTCAAGGAAAAAATCACAAGGAAAGTTAGAAAATATTTTGAACCACATAATAATAAAAACAGAATTGACCAAAACATCTGGCCCCCAGTACTTAGAGGGAAATTTTTGGCTTTAAATGCCTTTATTAGAAATAAGCTTTAAGATCCATGACCTGTTTTCATCTTAAGAAGCTAGAAAAGAACAAATTAAACCAAGAGTAAGTAGAAAGAAAGAGTATGAATGGAGAAGGAACAACTAACTACACAAGCAACAAAGGAAATTCACAAAGTCAAAACTTGGTTCTTTCAAGAGATTAATGAACTTAATAAACCCTGAGCAAGCAAGAATAATGAAGAAAAAATAATCAATATTAGGAATAAAAGAATGGATAATATTCCAATCTTAGAGACATTTGAAGGATATTAAATAATATTACGAAGGACTCCACATCAATAATTTTTGAAAACTTACATGAAATTCATACATCCCTTATGAAAACATAAACTGACTTAAGAAGGAAGAGAGTTCATGCTCTCCCTCCCAAGAGTACACCTATGCCTTTCCCTTCCCCTTCCTCTTCCCCCACAGGCATGCAGCTCCTAAACTCTAAGGATCCCAAAAGACTTGCAACCAGGGAGAGCAGTGAGCAGCAGCTTGTCCAGGCGAGCCCCTGAACCTGCCTCCAAGGCCCCCTTTTCTCTGACTTTCCAGTGAGACAGAGCAGCCCAGACTAGGCTCTCTTGTTGCTTCTTTTATGCTGTCATTTCTTGTTTCACTGCTCCCACCTTTAATAAACATTCTCTCTCTCTCTCTCTCTCTCTCTCTCTCTCTCTCTCTCTCTCTCTCTCTCTCTCTCTCTGGAAGGAGGAGGAGGAGGAGGAAGAATGAGAAGAAGAGGAAGAAGATCTGAGTAGCTCTGGATGAGTTAAAGAAATCAATGTATTAACAAAACAAACAAAAACACTTTCCACAAAGAGTATTTCAAGTTCATACAATTATCACTGGTCAATACTATCTAACTTTTGAGGAGGAAATAATGCCATTTCAGAAACAGAGGAAGTGAGAACACTTCCTAAATCATTTTAAGAGGAAAATGTAATCCTAACAACAAAAACCTAATAAAAGTATTACCAAAAAAAATAACACTAATGAATATAGATGCAAAAATCCTCAACAAGTAAAAAATTAAAATACATCCAGCAATATGTAAGATGGATAATATATCATGACTAAGTAAAGTTTACCTCTTATAGCAGAACTGGTTCAACTTTTGAAAATCCATTTAATTCACCAAATTAACGCAATAAAGGAGAAACTTCATCTGATTATCTCAATAGATGCAGAAAAAGTAGTTGACAAAATTCGGTATCAATTTATAACTTAAAAAACAGCAAACTAGGAATAGAAAAGAAATTCTTCAATTTCTTAAAGAATACCTATAAAAAATCCATAGCTAACATCATACTAAATGGTGAAAGAGAGTGACAGGGAGCAAGAGAGGGAGAGGGAAAATATTATATCAAAATATTAACAATTAGAATGCTGTCCAAGATAGAGGTATAGGTAGATACGCTTCACTTTCTCACACAACCAAAAGAAGAATAACAACCAATTTAAAAATAAAAACAACCAGAATTGTCACAAAATCAAACTGTATGGAAGTTCAACAACCAAGGACTTAAAGAGGAAATATTCACCCAGACTGGTAGGAGGGGTGGAGATGGGAACCTGGGGCAGAGAGGGTGTGGAAATAGGCTACAGCTGGCAGGCCAGGATGGGTGAAGCAGAGGTTGGCAAACTGGGATATCTCGGATTCATGTGTTGATAAACTGGAAAGGACAACTGAGGAGAGAGACAAATGGTGCAACCCAGGGTTCCCCTGTGGGAAGCTAAAGCCTAAAAACGTCTGACAGTAAAAACCTGTGGGGGTTGCAACAGAAGAAGAAACTCCCAGTCTCACAGAAGAGTCTGTTGCAGATGCTCATGAGATCCTAGAATATACATCAGCCCACCCACCTGGGAATGATCAACTGAAAGAGCACCATCTGATTGTGGGAAGCAAAGGAAGTGATAGAAAGTGGGGTGAGAGCCAAGTAAGCTAGCAAGTGGTATTGTTCCCTCTCTGACCCTTCACCCACATACAGCACCACAGCCCAGTGACATGGGTTGCCCCATGCTGGCAAATACCTAAGGCTCTGCCCCTTACAATGTAACAGGTGCACCAAGACAAAGAAATATGGCCCAAGTGAAAGAACAGATTAAAACCCCAGAAAAAGAACTAAGCAACAAGGAGATAGACAACATGTCAGATGCAGAGTTCAAAATACTGGTAATCAGGATTCTCACAGAAATTATTGAGTATGGTCACAAAATAAAGGAAGAAATGAAGGCTATACAAAGTGAAATAAAGGAAAATATACAGGGAACCAACAGTGAAGCAAGGAAACCAGGACTCGAATCAATGATTTGGAACAAAAGGAAGAAATAAACACCCAACCGGAACAGAATGAAAAAACAAGAATTCAAAAAAACGAGGAGGCTGAGGAACCTCTGGGACAACTTTCAACATTACAACATCTGAATCATAGGGCTGCCAGAAGTAGAAGAGGAAGAGCAAGAAATTGAAAACAAATAAGTTTAATAAGAAAAGTTTAATAATAACTTTATAATAATAAGTTTAATAGTAAGCCAAATAAAAAATAATGGAGAACTTTCCCAACCTGACAAAGGAAATAGACTTCCAGAAAGCCCAGGAAGCTAAGAGCATCCCAAAGAAGTTGGACCCAAGGAAGTACACCATAATTACATTACCCAAGATTAAAGATAAGGAGAGAATATTAAAAGCAGCAAGAGAAAAGGAGACAGTTAGCTACAAAGAAGTTCCCAAAAGACAATCAGCTGATTTCTCAAAAGAAACCTTACAGGCAAGAAGGGGCTGGAAAGAAGAATTCAAAGTCATGAAAGGCAAGGGCCTACATCCAAGAATACTCTATCCAGCAAAGCTATCATGTCGAATGGAAGGGCAGATAAAGTGCTTCCCAGATAAGGTAAAGTTAAAGGAGTTCATCATCACCAAACCCTTACTATATGAAATGTCAAAGGGCCTTATCTAAGAATTAGAAGATCAAAACTATGAAGAGTAAAATGACAACAAACTTATCAACTACTGAATCTAAAAAATATATATATTAATCAAACATCTAGAAAAGGAACAGAATCACAGAAATGGAGATCATATGGGGGGTTATCAGTGGGAAGAGGTAAAATAGAGAGGAAAGGTACAGGGAATAAGAAGCATAAGTGGTAGGAACAAAATAAATGGGGAGGTTAAGAATAGTATAGGAAATGGAAACAAAAGAACTTATATGTATGACCCATGGACATGAACTAAGGAGGGGGGAATGCTAGAGGGAGGGGGTACAGTGTGGAGGGGGGCTAAGGGGAGAAAAAATTAGACAACTGTAATAGCATAATCAATAAAATATACTTAAAAATGAAAAGCAAAATGTTAACAATTGGTGAAAGCAGGTGAATATATTAATGACCATTGTACTATTCTTGGAAATTTTCTGTAGGTTTGAAATGTTTCAACATATAAAGTTGAGAAAACATAAAAGAAACTAAATCCCATCAGTCCCACACTAAAATTCCCAAGTTAAATTCTGGTTTCCTCCATGGGAATCATCTTAGACTCCACCTCAACCTGGATAACTGTTGTGGTCAACCCCGTGGATTCCCGCAAGAGTCATCATTCATCACTATTCCACTGATAAAAATGAAATCTACTACCAATCTTTACTACTCTAACCAGGACTCAGGAGCCTCTTTTAGCTTCGCTTGGCTTGGTTAGCCAGCTTCAAATGCTTCCTACTTGTTGGCTTAAACTTCTCCCTAACCACAGGTGTCATATTCTCCACTATGCCCCTCCTTCCTTATCTTGAAAGTCTTCTTCCCTTGTTCCTGCTCACTCTAGTCCTACTTACTGTCAAGGCTTAATTTAAGCCCTTCATCTTCCACAGTATGTCCAATGTTGTCCCTGCCCTTCTCTGATTCCCCTAACCATACAAGTTAAATACTGCGCCAAATTCTCTTGTATTATTCTACAGGAGATGACTATGTGAAGTATTCTCAGTAAAACTATTTCCTCCCATTTAAGTATATCTCTTATTTTTGATAATACATTTAAGTAGTTTTGAAGAAAAAATTATTTAACTGTACATGCTAAACATCATTCCAACTTTTAACTATTTTGATTAGTGTAAATGCATATTTTAACATCATTTCTGATCTGAGGTTTTTGGTCTAATATTATTTATATTCACATTTCTGTGCATGGATATGGTCTAAATACTGGTCATTTTACTAGCTGTATAGTGTTCCATCAGGTTAGCATAATTTGCTTAGCCATTTATTTATACCTATGAGATTAAGTACTATTGAACAAGGGAAGTTTCATTTATTTTCCCTTCCCCTTCTCCCTCCACAGGACTAGTGGAATGCTGCATATACAGTAAAAGTTAAATAGTATTTCATGACTGGTTATGCCTTTGGACATACAAAATTCAATTGCTAAGAATTCTAAAGTTATTTGCCCTTCAACTTACTCAGTAAGTGTGTTTTGTTCCGCTCCATTCTGGCCATAAGTTCTTTGTGACTGATCTCTCTCATCCCTGACTACTCCACACTTGCTTAAACTTTGCCCTATACTCAAAAGTTTAATACCACTCTTATACCACTTCCAATGACCAAGCCAATCCTTCCAGTACCACTTTGTCGTCCTTCCAAGATTCAGTTTCCTCCATGGAAGTCAACAATTATAAAGCTAAAAGTATCAAGTCCCAGGTTATCCCTTTCAATTAAAGAAGAGATCATGAGGTGATATTTTTCCCCTTGGTCTTATCTCATTACAATAAGTTTAAGAGATGAGATTTCAGTAACACCTTGTTGATCTAATCTAGTGCTCTTATACTCCAGAGACAAAGGCGCAGTGTGAATATATTCAGAGCAACATTACTTTTAGCCACTGTTTTATTTTTGTGTTTTTATTCTTACATAAAATATTTTATATCCTTTTTAAAAGTCAAACCATATTTCGCTTTATTTTTAACTAGATATTTAATTTCACAAAAAAAGTGATTTTGTGTACACTGGGCAGTTGTTTGAGAGACTCTTTCTAGCTTTTGTCAGAAATATAGACCCATAGAACCTCTGTTTTTGCCTTTGTGAAATTCCTCAGTCATCCGACTGGAAATTCTAAAAACAAAGAATTTCTAGTGAGAACAAACTCCTATCCTCTCATCAACAAACAGAAAATTCCATAAGTCTATAAATGTATAAGTCAAAAGCTCAGGCAAATCCATTCTCTCGTTACATGGGATTGAATGGCACTGTTCAAGTCAACCCAAAATGTACCTATAAGTACTTAATGTGTGCAAGCAGACCTTCATGCCCTCCTTAGTAGTAGAGACTACATTTTTCTAGTTAAGATATTTTGGTAACACTGTCGTTTTCCTTCAAACACCAGATCACTGAGAAGTTGCTTTCTTATGATCATCCTCCATATGTACTACTAACTGCAAGATGACTCAATTTGAGTTCAGAATTAAACGTACCCTCTCGTCAAACTAATTATCCTATTCCTTTCTCCTCTGATATGGAGATCCAGGTTTAGGGAGCTAAATACCAACAATTGCATTAACACTGTTCACTTCTCCTTGCAGGAGTAGCAGAAGCAGCAACAACAAAAGTCAGAGAAAAGTGAAGGTGAAATTTTAATATCTCTCCTCAATAAAATCCATGTGTACTCTGGGGACATAATTTTTTGAGGTAAAAAGAAATAGGTAAATGCAAGTCCTTGGGTGATCTCTTCCTAAAGGAGAGTTATTTCATCCACACATCATATTAAACTTAGATTTACATGCATGTATCCTTCACTGGCCATTTATACCATTAGCCTTTGTAGAGATATCAGCCAATTAGCTACCATATAAAAATGACACCTTTAAGTAGTGTAAATCTATTTTTCATAGAGTAGACTGTCTAAATGACCATATCTATTTAGTCTTAAATTTATATAATGCCAATGCTACAGGACCTCATGAATATTCTGTGAAGAAAATGACAAGCCCACACTTGGCTAATCAGGTAGTCCTTAAAATAAGATGATGTACATTTTTGTATGTTCAAATGCAATCAGGTCATAGATGGAATGTCAGAGCCATCTTCGTTGTTTCTTTAGCCAGGGTTGATGGTTGTATTTTCCTGGTATGGATGAGTATTTCCTGGAAACATAACTTGTGCTGCAACTTCTAAAAAACATATATATAATGTTTTAGTATATGTATCTACACTAATGAAAAGCAAGAGGTTTGTTTCAATATGTGCCCAGACCACATTTTTTTAAAAAGTGACCGTTTTATTCTTTTCTTTTATCAACGAGTATAGAAGAAAAAACTTCCATCACCTGGTCCTTTGTCTTGTGCATAAGGGAGGCTCTTTGCATCAGTAGTTGTAGATATCTTAGGAAAAGAGAACCCTGTCTATAATGAAATACACAGAAATCATTATAATTGGCTTCACATCTGCCACTAAACACTTATATATGAGTAAAGGGAACATTCTTCATTTTTTGATTTGGAGGAAGGGAAGGAGGGGAGAAAACTAAAAGTTCTGAGTTCCATTGGTAATTCCAAGAACTATTATGCAAGTATGAATCTGCATCTCATTTACTGGCAAAGGCCAAAGTATCTCACATAATGTATAAAACAAAATATTATACTACAGATCTTCCAAAGTGATTTAAACATTCTTCACAAGGTAAGGCAAACTCAAATATGGCTGTCATATTAAGACACCAAATAGAAGAAAATCTGGGGTACCTATACTTTTATCAGACAAAATAGACTTCAAAACAAAGACCAAAACAGGAGACAAAGAAGGTCACTACATAATACTTAAAGGATTGATCCAACAACAGGATATAACCCTTGTAAACATATGTTCCACAAATATAAGAGAACATAATATATACAGAAAATCTTGGTGGAGTTTAAAGAAGAGAAAAACAGCAATGTCATCATAGTAGGAGATTTTAACACCCCACTGTCTCCAGTGACTAGATCTTCCAGACAAAATAATCTACAGGGAAACAGTGACATTAAATTACACACTAGATCAAATGGGTTTAATTGATATTTACAGAACATTTCAACCAAAAGCAGCAGAATATACATCCTTCTCAAATTCACATGGATCATTCCCCCAGATAGAAGACATGTTAGGACACAAAATAAGTCTTCACAAATTCAAGAACTTTGAAATAATATCAAATATTTTCTTAGATTCCCAATGGCATGAAACATAAATCAATCTCAATAAAAAGTCTCAAAAACATTCATATACCTGGAGCATATATCACGTTATTAAATAATGAATAAGTTATCAATGAGATCAAGAAAGAAATAAAAAATTACACGGAAACAAATGAAAATGAACACAAAACAACCCAAAATTTATGGGACACAGAAAGCATTCCTGAAAGGGAAGTTCAAAGCATTACAGGCCTACCTCAAGAAATAAGAAAAAACTCAAATAAACAATCTCACCCTACACCTAAAAAAACTAGAAAAATAACAACAAAATCCAGAGTAAGTAGAATGAAGGAAGTAATATTAGAGTATAAATAAATCATATAGAAACTAAAAAATAAATAAATAAATAAATAAATAAATAAATAAATAACAAATGAAACCAAGAGCAGGTTCTTTAAAGAGATTAAGAAGTTTAACAAACTTTTAGCCAAACTCATTAAGAAAAACAGAGAACCTAAATTTAAAAAAACAGAAATAAAAGTGGAGAAGTAACAAATTATATCAAAGAAATACAAAGAATTGTAAAAGGAAAAATCAATACTATGAAAAACTATACGCCAAGAAATTGGACAACCTAGGCGAAATGGATAAATTTGTAGAAACATACTATCTTCCAAAGCTAAAGCAGGAAGAATCAGAAGACCTCAATAGGCCAATAACAACTAATTAAAATGAAGAAATAAAAAAAATAAAAAAAACTCCCACCAAACAAGAGTCCTGGACTGGATGGCTTCACAGATGAATTTTAACAATCATGCAAAGAAGAACTATCACTAATTCTTCTCGAACCATTCCAAAAATCCAAGAGAAGGGAAGATTTCCAAGCTCTTTTTACAGAGCCAGTATTATCCTAATTCCAAAACCAAATAAAGAAACAATAAAGAAAGAAAACTATAGGCCAATATTCCTGATGAACATAAATGCTAAAATCCTCAACAAATATTAGCAAACCAGATCCAACAATACATTACAAAGATCATACACCATGATCAAGTGGAATTTATGCAAGGGATACAAGGTCAGTATAATATTCACAAATCAATAAATGTGATACATCATAAACAAAATGAAAGATAAGAATCACATGATCATGTCAATAGATGGAGAAAAAGTATTTGATAAAACCCAGCATCCATTTATGATAAAATCTCTTGGTAAAGTGGGAAGAGAGGGATCATGCCTCAACAAAATAAAGGTCATATATAAAAACCCTACAGTCAACATATGCAATGAGCAAAAACTAAAAGTGTTTCCTTTAGGATAAAGAACAAGGCCTGGATATGTACTTTCACCACTCTTTTCAACATAGTACTCAAAATCCTACCCACAGCAATCCAAATTGGAAAGGAGGAAGTAAAACTTTTATTATTTGTGGATGACATGATATTGTACATAGAAAACACTAAAGACTCCATCAAAAAAAACCTACTAGATCTAATAAATGAATTCAGAAAAGTAATGGGATACAAAGTCAATACCCAGAAATTGATAACATTTTTATACACCAATAATGAACTATCAGAAAGATACATTAAAAAAATCATCTCATTTACTATTGCAAAAAATAATAATAATAAGGTATCTAGGAACAAATTTAACCAAAGTTGTAAAAGACTTGTTCTAGGAAAACTATACAACGATGAAGAAAATAATTAATGAAAATACAAATAATTGGAAACACATACTGCATTCATGGACTGGAACAATTAACATCATTAAAATGTCCATACCACCCAAAGCAATCTATAGATTCAATGCAATTCCTTTTAGAATACAAACGACACTCTGGCTGGTGTGGCTCAGTGGATTGAGTGCCAGTCTACAAACCAAAGGGTCACCTGTTTGAATATCAGTCAGGGCACATGCCTGAGTTGAGGACCTGGTCCCATGTGGGGAGGGTGTGAGACACAACCATACACTGATGTTTCGCTCCCTCTCTTTCTCCTTCCCTTCCCCTCTCTCTAAAAGTAAATAAATGAAATTTTAATACAATCACATATTTCACAGATACAGAACAAATATTCCAAAAAATTATGTGGAATAAAAAGGAAAAAAAAAACCACAAGCAGCCTCAGCAATTTTGAATAAGATCAAAGTTGGAGATATCACAATACCTAATATCAAATTATACAATAAGGGCACTGCCATCAAAACAGCCTGGTACTGACATAATAACTGGCATATAGATCAATGGAACAGAAAAACAGAGAGCCTGAAAATAAATCCTCATCTTTATGGTTAGTTAATATTTCACAAAGGAGGCAAGGGCAGCAATGGAATAAATACAATAACTTTAATAAATGGTGTTGAGAAAACTGGACTGGTACACGCAAAAAAAAAAATGAAACTAGACCACCAACTAACACCATAAACAAGAATAAACTCAAAATGGATAAAAAAACAACTTAACTGTAAGTACTGAAATCATAAAAATCTTAGAAGAAAATACAGGCACTAAAATCTCATATATCTCACATATTTTTCCATATATTTCTCCTAGGGCAAGAGAAACAAAGGAAAAAAGAGTCAAATAGGATTAAGTGAAAAAAATAAACACATATAACTACATTAAGTGAAAATGTTTCTGCCAAGCTAAAGAAACCATAATTAAAATGCAAATGGATCCCACTGTATGCAAGAACACATTTGCCAATGATGTATCTGATAAGCATTTAATTTCCAAAATATATAAAGAACTTATAAAACTCAACATGAGGAACACAACCAATCCAATTAGAAAATGGACAAGGACATGAATAGACACTTCTCTAAGAAGGACATGTAGACGGTCCATAGACATATGAAAAAATGCTTGGTATCACTGATCATCAGAGAGATGCAAATTAAAACCACAATGAGATGTCACCTAACAGCTGTCAGAATGTCTATTATCAATAAATCAACAAACAAGTACTGGCGAGTATGTGGAGAAAAGGGAACCCTCATGTACTATTGGTTAAAATGCAGACTTGTGCAGCCATTGTGGAAAACAGTATGGAGTTTTCTAAAAAAAAAAAAAAATTGACCTGCCTTTTGACTCAGTGATTCCACTTCTAGCAATATATCTGAAGAAACCCAAAACACAGATTTGGAAGACTATATGCACCCCTATGTTCATTACAGTATTTTCTACAGTAGCCAAGACCTGGAGAAAGCCTAAGTGCCCATCACAAGATAAGTAGACAAAAAAAGCTGTGATACATTTACACAGTAGAGTACTACATGGCCATAAAGAAGGAACTTTTACATTTTGCAAAAGCATGGATGAACCTGGAGAGTTTATGCTAAGTGAAATAATCCAGTCAGTGAAAGAAAAATACCATATGATCTCACTTATACATGGAATCTAATGAACAAAATAAATAAAATAGATACAGAAGCATAGATACATGGAGCGGATTGACAGCTATCAGAATGGAGGAGAGAGGGGGGACTGGGTAAAAGAAGGTGAAGGGATTAACCGAATAATATATATGCAAGACCTTTGGACACGGACAATGGTGTGTGGGTATGCTCTGGTGGAGCTGGATGGAGGTGGGCAAAGAGGCAAAAAGCGGGGACAACTGGAGAGCATATACAATAAAATATAATAATTTAAAAATTAAGAAGTCTATTTAAAAAGGGGACAAATAATTCTATTTTCTGCATAAAATATTAACAGGAGTATAGGGACTGGGGAGGAAGTCATGATGAGAGTGGCTAAATAAAAGGATAGAATGAAAAGAACTGCTCCAAAGTACCTCCATTTTTATCAACTATGGGAAACAGGCTGTCTTTCATTCACCTCATGCTTGTTTTTGATTCTGTATTTTTAAATAACAAACAAATACCATACACACCGACATGCACAAAACAATATCATGTTATTAGTCTTCCTGCCTACTCTATATATACCATAAACAGAAGCAGGAAGGCATAAGAAAAAAGTCCAACTACATTCAAATCATCTCCACTTCCCAGACCACCAGTAAAAATTTTGTTTTAATATTACAATTGCTGTTGTCCTAAGAGTAGGTAGATCGGGGAGAAGAAACTAAAACCATTCAAATACAGTCACTCTCAAAAGAGTATTTTTTTTTAGGTTTAATTTCTTCTTCTTTAATTTTTTGGTATATTTTATTGAGTATGCCATTACAGTTGTCCCATTTTCCCTCCATATCCCTTCTGCCCTGCATCCAATTTCATCATTCCCAAACCTCTTAGTCCATGTCCATGGGCTGCACACATCAGTTTTTTGGCTTCGTAATTTCCCACACTACTCCCAGCCTCCCCCTGACCACTTTGTTTTTTGTTTGTTTCTTTCATTTTCCCACCACCACTTTTTGCAGCCCCACCCACCCCCACCTCCCACTCTCAATCCTTCCCCTATTTGGCATTGTGATGGGTCCTTTATGCATGTTCCTTGATGACCCTTCCCATCCCTTTCCCCTGTCATCACCCCCCTCCTTCTGGTCATAGAAATACCATTTTGGATAATATTTCTTCAATAAAGCTCACTGCAGACATAATATCACTTGGCCACACTAAGACAAAGCTAAGGACTCCTCATAAGTCACATATTCACATTTCATAACTAAAGTTTAAGAGGACAAAGCATTAAAAGCTTATTTTTAACTTCCTCTATGTATATACTTTTTTTTAACAGCCCGTTTCCTCATAAACAATAAGCAAACTAAGAAAACAAGACAGAATATGTAGGTAGCAACTTGTTTTCATATTTCCAGTTTGGATTTTACCTGAATTAAGCTACAATAATATAAATAGCTTTTAAAACTCTCAATTCTTTTTTTTCTTTCCAACTCTGATACAGTCATTACAACACAAGTGACAAAAATGGAGTCTTGCCCAATACATTATATTTTCTAGTAAGTAATAATACCCCCAAGTATTTTATTTCAGCAATAATGAATCTGAACCAATACAGAAAGTGAAAATGTGACTTCAAAAGTAAAGCAAAGAAAGGCAGTCACATAACTATGGCAAGTTGGAAATATTATAGGAATATTACACGGGAATATAGCTGAAATGAAGTCACAAAATACAAAAATGTGTTAAATACATACATACATATTTAGGAGTAGAAAAAGCCAATATATTACCCTACCTTTACCATTCCAGAATCCACTGCACTTCAACAGTGTTGCTCTGTTTTATAATCTGTAACCCATTTTTGTAACTTACTAATATACTATCAATTGAGGAAAAACACTATTCATTAGCTATTTCAATTAGCAAGTATTCTCACCACAAAATGAACATTAACCAAATTCCAAGCTCCAGCCAGCATTTGCTACTTTGAAAAATAGGCATATACTTTATTGCCTGGGTTTCATACTTAATGGGAAAGTAAAGAGCATACATTTAATACTAGGAAATAACTTAATTAGAAGCTAGCAGAAAGCCCCATCATAGTCTTAAGTTTCCATATTTTAAAATCTTCCTCAATGTCTTACTGGAATGATAACAGACAGAAAATCAATTCTTCATATCTCATGCATGGTTTGTAATTATAGCTAGAAATGCATAATCAAAACTGAAAGACACATATATCTAAGTGTTATTAAACAATAATTAACCTTTGATTGGGATATCTCCTGGTCACAAATAATATCTTAGAATAATCATGGCTGCCTGCCACACCACCATGTTCTAGGAATAGATATTAGTTCTCGAGGAATTCCTCTTCAGGCAATTAGCTAATCTCTCTGAACTTGGAAGCTTTAAACCTCTGCCTGTTAGGGGTTCAGTACAAATGTAAAGATGTGAGGAAATAAAGCTCGCTGATATTTGTCAAATGCTTTCATTTAAACTATAACGTTGCACACTCAATTAGGAAGCAAAGTGTATATATTTTTTAAAGTTTCTTATCTTTTCATTTGCAAATCTTTGCTCCCAGTTGTATATATTCACTAGTAAATGTAACCAACACTAAGCAGGCTCTTAACATTTCATTGTCCATTGAGAGTATACTGCCACTGAAAATGAACAAAATTCCACTGGTTTCCCAACACTTTTTCAGTGGTAGATCAAAATCTCATCTTTATTTTACCTACTTTGCAACATGGATGGAATACAAAGTGCTTCTCTTTAAATATATTCATTATTAAAGGCAAAGATGCTCTCTGAATGTTCACATAACGACACTTATTTGACCAAAAAAAAGGTTGTAAAGCACCTCCTAGAGACTTACCAGAGTTTCTCTTTGACACCATCTTCAAACTTGTGCTGACGACAGAACAGACCACAATGGCCAAAAGAAATGGTGACTTCATCGTTCACTTTCCTTGGCAGCTGAAAAGTCAAAATAAAGAATATGAAGTTTGAATCACGGTTCTTAACCTCAACAAATAGCAGCTAGAACTTCACAAATCTCAAAGATACATTATACAGCCAATGACATTCTGATTACTTTTGGCATTATTTTTATACAAGTGGAAGGAAAGATAAAAGTTCACATTTGAATTATGTTAAAGCTCCCTGTTTAAAATGTTCCAGTGACTGGATTGGCAAGACAGTGGAGGAATGAATGGAAGTCACACTGATCTTCTCCCAGGACCAATCTGAAATTACAAATAAATTGTGGAGAAATCACCCAGAAGAAACAGCTGAACAATAGTGAGAGAGAAGCCTTATAGTCTCAGACAGACAGAAGAATCAGCTTCAGCATGACCTGACTAGAAAGGAGTGTGGTGGAGACTTGAGAAGGCTGGCTGGGCCCCATAAGCAGCAGTGCCAGAGGGATATGTAAGCAGTCGATTGGATCCCCCTGAGAAGAGTCAGGTCTAAACCCTAAGCTCGGATCCCCAGCCTAGAGCACCAGAGCCCCAAAAGTACACAGGTAATCAGCAGTGGAAAGTGACATGGTTGCTCTCTATCAGAGATAGACCAGTGCAAATGCAAAGAGCCATTTAAAAGGCCAAAGCATAAAATTTCATTTACTGCTACTTTCACTGGGCTCCAGCAAAGGTGGGGTCAGTGGGCTAGACATGCCTGAGAAGCAACTGTGGACTGAGGCTTTGGGGAAGGAACTGAGAGAGTAGAGGTCAGGATCCTGATGCCAGGATCCACACACTGCAGCAGCCATCATGCTCAGGCAGACAGCAGCCTGAGAGGACACATAAGGATGGATTCTTCCTTGCCCTATGGTGCTTAAGCCTGACTGCTGAGTGCAGAGTAACTAGATTAACAACTGAGGGAGACAGCCACAGACAGTAGATCCCTGGAACTCTCAAACAGACGGGGTCAACATCTACCATCACCAGAGGCAGATCCAGAAAGAAAAAACAGCGGTAAATACTAGGGGCTACTGAGATGAAATTCCCTGTGGTCTTCTCCAATATTTGCCATATTTTCTTTACTACTTAGCATTCTAACATTCATTTCTCATCCATCAAGCTTGTGCATATTAACTCACTAGATTTTATACTAGTGCTTATTATTCTCCTTTCTAATAATAGTCTGAATCACTTTCCAGCCTTATTAATACTGGTTCATTTGCTGACAATAATGGGATTACGGGGGGTGGGGGTAAGTTATTTTTGTGGATGTGGGTTTGTTTACTGGGCTTCGTGTTATTTTCTTCTGACAGCACCCGCTGTCGGCAGGACACAAGAGCAACACACAAGACGTGGTGGGCAGAGTGACCCTCAGTCAACCAGTTGTAGGGAACGACCCACCAAACAATGACTCGACAACAATCAAAACCCAATTACATCCAGAGAGCCAACATGAAGAGCACAAAAGGCATCCCAAGAGCATCAAGTTCAGCAGATCAAGGAGACTACACCACTGAATCTCACAGGTCTCCAACCATAGAAGTTCACACCACAGTCAGGAAGTCAAAACGATCAATTTAACA
>PVJD01015361.1:0-25242 GCA_004026545.1 Mormoops blainvillei | reverse complement strand
AAACTGAATTGCTCTCATTTTATAGGTTTCTAGTCACTTACGTCTATCTCACCTAAAATGCTCAGAAAGTAGACTTTCCTACCTGAGACAGAAGAAAGGCCAGAGTTGGAGAAAGTAAAAAAAAAAAATTGTACTCAGTTTTTCTCCTCTATCACGTGTAAAAGACTCTATTTGGGTTCTACACACAACCATCTTTATTCTCTTTCTTCCAGTTTCAGGACAAGATGCAGTTTCTTCCAGTTGTGAGCTAATCTTCCCATGTGTTTGAAATAAAGCGCTCACAATTCCTTTGGGGGCTTATTAAAACAGCAACACCACGACAGCTTCCCCCGGGACCTGCGATCCATGCACATGGGCGCCACCCCATTCCCGGCTGAAAGCAAACATGGTCATACCCCTCCAGTCATAAAACAAAAACCTTCTTCTGACTCTCCTGCCCCTACGGTCATTGTCCTTTTCATCTCTTTTCTGAGGGAGGCTTTATAAACAAAAGCCAGCACTTAATTCTTGAATTCCTTCCTTAATGCATTGCACTCTGATGTCAGCTCCCGCTGCTCAGTAGAAACTGTTACTTTGTGGGTCAGAAATGGTCAGATAACGTAATTCAGTTGATTTTTTTGTTGTTGTTGTTGGTTCTTATATGACTCATTCTGCTCATAGCATCGGAAAGAATTGCTTTTACAATTTTTAAAAATCTCTCTTCCCTCAGTCTCCAGGGACAGTGCTCTCTCTGGCCTTTCTCTCTCTTCCTCCATCTCTAAGTTCGTTGGGACACACGGTCAAGATTCTCTCCTGGGTCCCCAGTGGCTGTTGGCCACATGTCGGCAGGCGTGCACCTGGCCTGCCATCTGATGTTGCAGGGATGCTTTGTCATGTAAGTCTTCTTGGTGGGCAGAGCCTGCCTTTCTCTATAGAAACCCAACTTTCAGACACTTGCTTTCGGGCTTCTTGACGACAAGCATGTGCACCTGTAACCCAGCTGCTTTGACACGGAAGCCAGTGAGTGGAGGAAGCGGAGTGGGGCGGGCTTCCCTGGTGGCACCCATGGGCAGCGGGAACTTGGCAGGGGGCAGTGTTGGCAGGACTGAATGTAGCCGTCCCGGTGCTAAAAGGGCTGGAGGGACAAACCGTGGAGTTCGGCCCCCGGGGCTGGGGCAGCAGGTTCAGAACAGCGCCAATAAAATCATGTTCTTATCCTCATAGAACTGAAACAATACAAGCTAAACAAATGCATGTGTACTGCAGTTCCATGTGGCACTAAAGTCTAAGAAAACATTAAACAAGGCAGTGCGATAGAAGGCAGCAAAGGTGTGAGTGACCGGGTTTTAATTAAAATGATCAAAAGTCACCAAGCTGAGGGGTCACATAGGTTGGATTACTAAGAATGAAGCAGTCACCGGGAACCTGCCTCAGAAGGAACGTTCTGGGCAGAGGGACAGGCCAATGCCAGAGGCCTCATTCAGGGACAGGCTGGGAAGTTTCCCGGCAAGGCTAGTGTGACCGGTTGGAGAAACTCACTGGGACACACTTGCTGAGAGAGGGGATCAGAGCATGGACCCTGCCCAGGACCCAGGGAGTTGGGGTTGACTTTTACGTGTGATGGAATCACGTGGAGTGTTTCCGCAATGAAGAGACATGGTCTCTTGCAGTTTTGAAAGCATTGCTCTGGGTCTTGCACTGGGGAGGGAAGCTTTAGAAAATCCACGCTGGAAGCAAAGGGAGCCAACACCGGTTCAAGAGGCCCTAGTGACCTGCAATAAAGTCACAGCACTGAGGACGACACAACACGCTCCAGTTCAGGGGTGTGGGCAGAAGCAGGTTATTGGCGCCTTTGACGCCAGTGGGTGAGTGGAACGGGAGAGCTGGACGTGCACCCGCAGGGCCCGTGCCCAGGGGTGGGGAGCGGCGAGGCCGTGGGCAGGGGTTGGGGACCCCGCTGGAGTGCTGCTGGCAGGAGGCAGAATACCAGCTCATGGAGGGTCTACATATTTGTTTCTTTAAGAAGCGTGTGTTTCTTTGCTCATTAGGATCTAGTAGCAAGGGGCCAGAAGGGATAATTGTGTAAAAAAAAAAAAAAAGTGCTGGGGAAACTCTAAGAAGTGATGGAATCCAGAGCAAAAATAGAACAGTTTGAAATGCACCCGAGTCGTTCATCTATTTTAACAAGAAGCCAAACCAGGCGCTTCCTGCCCAGGGACAGAGGCTGTCTCTTCTCCTGCGGTTCCTATTTTCTAAGTAAAATTGGGTGAGTTGTCATGAGCTAATCAGGAGAGAAGCAGGGAGGTCGGACACTTGACGGGGTGGGAAGAGGCACAGTAGCTGTGCCGGAGACGAGGAGTGTAATTTATAGAAATGTGCAGCGTTGCCAGGCAGGGAGAAGGGCCCACTTGGGAGCCGTGGTGATAAATTTAAAGCAGGGCTAGTTAACGCACCCGTGGGTTGTCACCTTCCTCCAGAGCAGGGTCTGCGAGTACATCCTCCTGCCTTCCTGAGCCTACCACACCAGGCACCAAACGAACCACAGGAAAGGAGTGGCCGCCTGGGACAACACTCCAGGTGAGAAACTTTCCTCCATACGTAATTATATCTTAGGTTGTGCAACAAAAGTGTGTCACCCATTCAGAAGCCTTTTCCCCAAGTTATCAGTGTCTTCGAGACCAGCACCATTCGCTGTATTTCCAAAACGCTTTCCTGTTTGCAAACTGATTGTGAAATCCTATTTTTTTGGAAACAGGGACTTTGCATTTTGAGTCGCTTGCGTAAGTTTCTACTCCACTTGAGGCTGTTTTAGCAGAGAGTTAAAATCATAGGCTTGTTTGGGGGTCAGAACATTATACACTTCAGTCCTGGCTCTAATGCTTATAAGCTGTGTGACCGAAGACATATCACCCAATTATTTTTGACTCAGTTTTTTAATCAATAAAATACAAATACCAATACCTATTTCATATGCAAAGTGCACAAGCAGTAAGTGCTAGTAAATGTTAACTATAATTGCAAAGCACCGTAGTGGAGTAAAACAATGATCATAAATTGGGATATCCGTGGTAGGGGACCTGGTGAGCACGTTGTCATAACAACCAGAAAACTAGACAAAACGTGTGAAACAATGGCTTCGGATCTTGGACCATAGACGGGGAGGGACCCAGCGCAGAGGAGAGGCGAGCACGTGAGGCGAACCCGGGCGCCCCCCGGCTCTCTGCTGGAAGGACTTGGGGACGGCGCTGCAAGAGCTGGTGCCCAAGCACAACCTGGCGCTTTCGCGGAGTGGAGGGGAGAGAGACTGGAGTTCAGGAAGGCCTGATGGCTGGCATCTGGGGGCAGGTTCTAGAGAAGAGGGGGCACTGCTAAGAAAGAGCCCACGAGTCTGCAGACTGAGCCGTGCATGTGCGGATGGGACCCAGGGAACACCCCAACACCCCGGGGCTCTGCCGAGGCCCCCGGGAGGCCACGCCTCGTCTTAGACTCAACGAGGTCCGCCACAAGGACCAATCCAGAGCTGCCTTAGCGAAACTTGAAAAGAAGCTTGCAAAAGCTAAGCACTGACCTCGGCTTCCTTCACTGACGAGTAACTGGCACTATGTCGTCCTCTCCCATTGCTGGGGCTTCCACACACGGGATGAAAAGTCTGAGCCCACTGTGGGCCACGCAGCACAGGGCAGGGGTGGCTGAGAGGAGGAGAGGGACGAGCTGGATTCTTCCCTGTGTGGGCCAGGGGTAACACGGCAGGAGCCCAGGGCACCAGGCGGCAGGAATCTGTGTTGGACGCCCCCGGGAATGGGATCGGAGGTCTGCCCTGGTCCTCCTCAGATCCAGGACGGACTAGGAGAGCATGTACGTGGAGGATAAAACTCCACAAAGAGTCCAGGCAAAGGCTATGTCAGGAAGTTGTACCCCGAGTAAGTCTGGGATGCGCTGGGGCTGGAGGCGACTGAGCTCCTGACAACCAGGCCAGAGGGTCTTGCTTGACAGACAGAGGCTCAGCAGAAGCCTCACAGTCTCGGCTTCGCTGCGGGGCTAACCGTTCCTGGAATGGAAACTACCCACGGGCCAAGCCGAGCAAGTTACCGCCAAGCTTCCTGCTGAAAAAGAATCGAGCTTATCCCCAAGTAACTTAATCACCAGCCAACTCAAACTACAACATAATTTAAAGATCATCAAAAGGCACATGTTCAAAATTGTACCATTCATAATACCCAGAACCTAAAAATATCACTTGGTATGTAAGGAAACAGGAGAACATGACCTACAAACAGGAAAAATACCAGGCAATAGAGGTCCCGAAATGTCAGAGATAATACAATAGAGATAAGAACTTTAAAATAGCAATTTGAGAAGCTATACTCAAATGTTCAAAGGAGAGAAATAAATGATACATAAGGAAACAAGTGGAGCTTTTATGGGGGAAAACCATAATATCTAAAATAAAAATTTCACTGCATTGATTTAACAGAAAATTAGAAGCTGCAGAAGAAAAAGAAAGAAAAAAAAAACAGTGGATTTGAAGACATAGCCGTCAAAATTATCCAAAATAAAGGACACTGAGAAAACAAAAAGAACAGAAGTAGACCCTCAGAGACACGCAGGACAATATCCAGCCATGCTATACGCCTTTCGGGGGAAAGGCGAAGAGAAGGAGCAGAAAAATATTTGAAGAAACAATGACCGAAGATTTTCCAAATTTGATACAAACTATAAAGCCATAGGCCCCCAAAGGTCAACTAATCCAAGCCGGATAAACAGTAATAACAGAAGACAAGTCAGAGTCAAACTGCCCCAAGGTAGCAGAAATATATTCAACTGTCTTTTCTCCCAGAAATTGTAGAGTTTTAGCCCTTTTTTTGGTTCTATGATCTATTTCGATATAATTTTCTATATATGGCCTGAGGTAAAGATTAAGATCTATTTCTTTTCCCCCTTAAGAATGTATAATTGCAATACATTATTATTGCAATTTTTTGATAAATCTATCTTTTCTTACTGAGTTTCTGTAATGCCTTTGCTAAAATTTTATCAGCCACAACACAAATGGAACGGTTTCTGTGTGCCATGAATCAGTAGGTACATTGGTTGCACACCTGAGGCAGCAGTATTAAATAAACTGTCTTAAATGACGCGGCTGTGCACGAGATCTCGAAAGCAGGAAATAGAAGCCCAAGAGTCTTTTTATTCAAAACTCACTTTAATTATGCTACATCCAGCCCCATCTTTGTGCCCCAGAGCCAGATGTGCATGGAGGGCTTCGGTAGCCTGAAGGAGGGTGAGAACTTGAGCTTGACCTTTCAAAGACCTCCAAGAGCAGGACATCAAATCTTGTCACATGGGCTAATGAGGTGTTCTGTGTAGCAGGTGCATGGAATTGCTTCACATGCCAGGCATCGCTTTCCCTGCAGCAGGACCCCTCTGCAATGCAATGTGTGTGCATGTGCCCGTGTGCATATGGGCCTGGGTTTGTGTGTGAATCTCAGAGTCAGGTTATACGTAAGAAGCATGAGTTTTAAAATTGAGAACCTTGTGTGCCTCTCCTGGGCTGCCTGGGGATGCATTTTGAAGCAAGATCTAGACTGCTTCACTTTTCGAGACTCTGATGTTCCCTGCTGTCTCTACTGGAGAGACCAATAGCAGGGCTTCTTTCCGGTGTCAGGGGTTGGTGTTCTGTCTCATTCCAGCAGTGAGCATGTGATCAGGGAAGGCAGCTAAAGGAAGCGGGCCTGTGGAGGTGCCCGTAGTGCATGGGGCCTCGTGCGCACTGGCCTGTGTCGGGACTGGGCGCACTTGGGAGAACGCTGTGTGGCCGACTCCGGGTGCTTGCCTACAGAGGCTGCCACGTCTAGTTCACACATTTGCATGAGCTTCGGACAACTTCAAAAGTTATTGGTCTGATGATTGATTGATTGATAGGTGGTCTTGTTTGTGGAAATATAAAGTATTGGTCTTTCTTCAGATTCATTAAGATTTTTATTGCTTATAAACGAACTTATTCGAGTGTTGAAAAATAAAGAGTACTATTGACAAAAGCTTTTGCACCAGGCTAACGGATCTGAAATATAAGATTGGAGGCCCCTCTTCTCCAAGTGAGGCTGTGAACCATCCCTTTCAAGGAGGGGCCCCTATTTTCTATTCGAACCCAATCCCTATTCTACCCTCCTTTCCTTCCCTGCCCCTCCACACACACACAGACCCCGCAAACATACAGCCCTTAAAAGGTCGGTGCAAAGACTCGGAGGGAGCGGCACCACTGCAGCCTTTTCACTCAAGCCTCTTGGCTAAAATCATTTCTTGTTGTAATTCACACCTAACACCTATGTTGCTGAGTTTGAGGGCGCGATCTTAGCTAATCTGCAATTACAGAGGAAAAAGAAAGTGTGAACGCCCTCTACGTGGAGAGTGAGGATGTGTGTGTATTCAGGTTACCCAGGAATTGGTGTGACTGCAACTGACCTATGTCCAACGGCCACAAGATTGTTTCATTGGAGGCAGACAAACCCAACTCCATGTTTACTTGTAGGAATCAAAGTCTGCACGACATCTCAAATTTATGTCAAGGAAGAAGGGGGAAACATGCCCCCCTCTCCTTCTTGCTAATGAAAGGCTGAGGGTTTCTTAATGATTTTTGGTGGCTCTCACATTACATAAGCTCTTCATTGCTTTATATCTCATTTTTTATAATCTTCTTCATGTTTCCCCAACATTACCCATTGGAGTTGATTCTTAAACCCCCCCTTTATCATTCAATGTCACCTCATATAGCTGTCTTTTCTTCACTATTTTCCATGCATGTTGAGATTACCCGTGTAAAATAACACATGTTCTTTGCAACCTCATACTTATCTTTCCCCTGTCCTATCTGCAACTGTATTAATTTGTATTGCCCTTGGGTTAGAGCTTGAAATTAAAAGCTACCCAAAATAAAGTGCCATTTTTAAGGTGACCTTTCTTTTCTTGATTTTTGTGTATGCTTTCCATAAACGAATGCCAAAGCTTTATTGCAGAATTTAGAAAAGCTACACATTACCTACTGAGAAACAGAACTCTGTGTACCTCTTTATCCACTTTTGTGTGTTCCTTACTTCGCAAATAGAAACAAGCTCTGATAGGATGAGTCACTATTAAGAAAGACCAAAAAGAATAAAAATAGATAAACAATGGTTGCTTTTAGCTTGTGATTCCATGTTTGCAATAATCACAGGTGCCAAACCATTGAAAATTGCAATTATTATTTCTGAGCAGTTGTGTGCTAGGTAATAAACACACACACATGCACACTTAGCGTGGGGTGGAATTATGGTGCGTACTGCAAACAGGGAAGATGTGAGGGTAACCCAACACGGCTCACCTTGAAGTAATTATGAAAAGATAGAGTGGCCACATTATAAGAAGCATGAAGCACTATCAGAGCCAGCGGTACATGTTTTTTCACTTGACTGATAAGCTGATAAATAAAATAGTTTGACCCCAGCCATTACTCCTGCGCAGGTCATACGGCTGCTCTATCATCAAAGATAGCAGCAAAAAGGACACTTTTAGAATGTTTCTTCCATGATTAAAGATTACAGAAGAACATGGCACTGAGAAATACAGTAATAAGCTAGCTCTGGCTACTTAAAAACACACTTTATGTTAACCAGTTTTATGAGATAGAATTTGACCCTAGCAATTTTTCCCCTTTCAAATTTACAATGACAAATGATGAGGCTGACTATGAAAATGTTTCCTGTTTTTCTAAACATGAAAAATATACATCCTCCTGGTTAAGATTTCTGCTAAGATGTGGAAGAACACCCTCGCAAGGGGCTACCCCCTGATGTAGGAGGTTCCCTGTAAATGATGATAGACAATCACAAGTCATCAGTCAGAATGACTTTTCAGGAAAGATATAAACACTGGGTGTGAATGATTAAAAAGCGATACTTATACCATCCCTGATTTCAAAAAAACCATAGATAGACACTTCTGCTTCTGGAAATATGAGTGGCTGTATTTTCCCCTATTCCTGTTTTTAGGACATTATACATAAGACAAACTATAAGTTTCTAACAGGTGGAGAGAAGAAGGTAGACTTGCCAGGGGCTTTGGAACTCCTACCAGAGGGATTAGTTGCTTGGATTTTCTTTTTGCCCTATCTATAGCAGACTTGGAGATGAAGAAGCCAGAAACTCAGACACCAGTGGGCACAGATAAAAATAAGGGATTCCCAAGCTCTGCTGTGTAGTCAAAGAGCCAGGAAAGAGTCAATGAACAATGCAGAAAACTTAGACAATGATCCCTCTACTCCACTCAAACAAAATGCACACATAAGGGCTCCCACCGACCCCCGTTCTAGCAAATGCCAAGTCAGGAGCCTATACTGCCACTCTTACAAGCCTGTGATCAGGAATAAGATAGGAGACACCACTACAGACCCTGTAGATATCGAAAGGATAATGGGGAAATACTATGAAGGACACTAGGCATATACACTTGACAACACAGATGAAATGGACCAAGTACTTGAATAACAAAACTAATATGATTCACCCAAAATAAAATAGATACTTTTAATACCCCTATAACTATCAAGGAGATTGAATTTATAATTTTAAAACTCCCCCCAAAAGAGATCTTCAAGCCCAGATGGTTTCACTGGAGTATTCAACCAAATGTTTTAAAAATTAGCACGTCTTCCAGAAATTAGAAGAAAGAGCACTTCACCACTTATTTTTCAAAGCTAGTATTATCTTAATACCAAAACCAGAGAGTATACAAAAAAAGAAAATTACAGGCCAACTAAATTCATAAATACAGACACAAAATTTTTAAACAATATTAGCAAAAAGAATTCTACAGTATTTAAAAAAAAATTATACACCATGACCAAGTGAAGTTTATTTCAGGAATGCAAGGCTGGTTCAATATTCATTAATCACCATATTCTACCATATTAATAGGGTTTACCATAAAAAGCAAATTGTTATATCAACTGATGTAGAAAAAGCATCTGATGAAATTCTGCATTCATTTATGGTAAAAACACTCAGAAAAATGAGAACAAAGGAGAATATTTTCAACTTCAAAAAAATCTACAAAATTCCCACAGTTAATATAAAACTTAAAGATGAAGGTCTGAATATTTTCTTCCTAAAATTGAGAACAAGACAAGGATGTTTATTCTCACTACTCCTAATTTAACATAATGATTTACATACATTCTAACTAAGACACTGTGGCTAGAGAAGGAAATAAAAGGTGTATAGATTAAAAAGATAAAAAAACTGTCTTACTTGTGTATAACATGATTAATTTTGTAAAAAATTAAAGGCAGCTACAAAAAAAGGAAGTCCAAGAACAATTAAGTAAATTCAGCAGGGTTGCAGAATATGGCAAAAATATCATTAAATCAATTTGTATTTCTGTAAACTAGTGATGAAACCTGGACACTAAAATTAAAAATAAAATACAACTTACTATCACACAAAATTAATAATACTTAGGTGTAAATTTAACAAAACATACAGAACGAGTACACTTAGAACTATACCACACTGATGAATAAAACTGAAAGATCTAGAAATATAGAGAGACATACCATGTTCATGGATTGGAAGACTCAACAAAGATGTCAGTTCTATCAAAACTGATATATAGGTTTAATACAATTCTTATTAAAATACCAGCAATTTTTATAGGTATTGAAAAATTAATCTAAAACTTATATGAAAAATTAAAGAACTCAAACAGTTAAAATAACTATAAAAGGAAAGAGTGGGAGAAATCAGTTCAACATTTCAAAACTCATTATGTAGTTATAATAATCAAGACTGTGATATTGAAAGAGATATAGACAGATGGACATATCCGAAAATGTAGAAATAGACCCGTGTCATATGAATGGCTGATTTTGGCAGAGGTCAAAGCAACTCAGTTGAAGAAAAATAACCTTCTCAGCAAATGGTGATGGACCAATTGAACATCAAAATAAATATTCAACATGAAAGGTAAAATAAATAAAACTTGACCTGAAAACACTGAGCTCACACATTTTATAAAAATTAATGCAAAATCTGTCATTGACTTAAACAAGAATTATAGCATAAAACTTTTAGAAAAATTAAAAAATAAGAGAAAAATTTTCAGATCTAGAGTTAAGAAGCTATCTTAGACTTTTCATAAAAGTACATTCTTAAAAGAATGATAAATTTGACTCGCTCCAAATTAAAACCTTTTGTCCTGTGAAAGGATGGAGAGTCCAAATATAGAATGGGAGAAACCATTTGCAAACCACACATGTAACAAAGGATTAGCATCTAGAATATGTAAAGACTCTCAAAACTTAAAAGCAAAAAAATCAAATAATCCAATAGGCAAAATACATGAAGAGATATTTCCGTGACGAGCGTGCGCAGAAAGTAAATAAGCACAGGACCGATTGCTCAACAGCCTTAGTCATCAGGCTAATAAGTTACAACCACAGTGCAATTCGTTACTTGCCTCTTAGGATGACAAACTAAAGTAAAATAGAACAACACCGTCGAGTACCCGTGAAGACGGGAAGGACCTGGATCGCTCCAGGAGGAAACTGAAATTTCTGCAGCCACTCTGTAAAAAAAGTTTTGCAATTTCACTAAAAACTAACGTGCACCTACCACACAACCCATCAGTTGGTTTCCTGGGCATTTATCACAGAGAAATGAAGACTGATGGTTACTCAAAAACCTGTGCATGAATGTTTATACCATTTATTTGTAATAGTAAAATGCTGGAAATAACCCGTGTGTCCTTTAATGGGTAAAGGGGTTAACAAACTGTGATACAATCAGACTGTTGAATACTTCTCAACAATAAAAAGGACAAAAATACTGGTTCACAAAACAACACGGATGAATTTGCTATCTCCTGAGAATTAAGCTATACAGAAAAGAAAATCCCCAAAGGTGATATACTGTATGATTTCTTTTATGTAACATTTCTTAAATTGGTATTTTACAAACAGAAAAGATTAGAGTTTGCGAAGGGTTAAAGAAGGGGATGGAATTGAAGGGAGGGAAGTGGGTGTAGCCATAAAATGGCGACATGTGGGATCGTTGTGGTGATGCAAATGTCCCCCGTCTTGGCTCCATCCGTGTCAGTACCCTGGCTGCGACACTGCACTGGAGTTTTGTGGCACCATGGGCGAGGGGACTGTGTGATGGGTGTGCAGGATCGTTCTGTGGTATTTCTTACAGTTGCATATGAATTTGCAATTATCCCAAGATAAACATTGTAATGAAAGTATAGATTGCTGACTGGGTGTGGGCAAGCTTTCAACAGGAAAATTATTAAATCAACTAATTGTAAATATAATTAAATGATGCACATAAATTGAGGGTATTTTCTAAATTGAAAGGCAGCATGGCAAAGTAAATAAACATGCGGGCTTCGGAGACAGAACGAGACTGACTCTTAGAGATTGATTTTCTGATTATTAGCTGTGTCAACTTGAACTAGAGCTCATGTTTACTGATTTTATATCAGTGTCTTCAATTATACCACCATGCTGTTAAATCAGGTTGCTTCAGTGTATCAATTGACAATAAAATATTGAAGGATGAATTAGTTTTGTAAGGTTGGATAATATGTTACTAGAAAATTAAGAATAGTATTATAGTAAGTCTAATACATTATTAGCCATTCAAAGCTTAAACTATTTAAGCTAATTTAAATATTATGTTAGATAACAGCATAACATACTGAAGAAAAATGCTAAAGAAAATTCAAGTCTGTAAACAATTATTCAATAGGTTGTATTTACGGGCACTCTCTAGTCAAGTTAAGCTGTTGAAAATTTACAATCATGTGCCAGGGCCAGGGAGAATAATAAAACATCTACAGATAACTTGGTTTAAAGTTTAACTTTCTAAACACGAATGGTCTAGAGAAACCACCTTAGTGGTAACTGAACATGGATGTGAATATATGCCCAGCACGTGTTTATGAAAAAGTACCCAGCTTCCCAGCCACGTCAGTTTTCATATTGTTGTTCACGCTAATTGGCGCCCAGGAAGCCGGTTCCCTATTGGCCTGAGGGAGAGCATGCCGCCTGCCTCCTCGTTGTGTGCACTGACACACGACAGCATTAGGGTCGTACACGCACACTCATGGGAAGAAACTGGTCAAACATTAATAACCATGTCCTCTTTGCTTTCAGACTTTCTCTCAAGTTAACCCTGGGAGTCTCAGATGTACTCTGACCGACATTAGTAATCATGCCATAGCACATTGTCACATTTTTCCACACAATATCTATACCAAAAGTGATTAATTGATCATTTATATTGCTATTTATATATTGAGAATGTTACTATAGGTCCCTAAAATTACAAAATTACACATAGTTTCTAATAGAACAGGTTTGATAACCTCATGGATTAAAAAAAATCTTTTGTAAAAGAAATAACTTAAACAGCAAGGAATGTGAGAGCTACCTTGTCCCTACATTAGAGCACTTCATTGTTCTGCTGTTAATTCGTTTTTGCATTTTCTAGTTGATGAATCAATTATTCTTATCATTGAATAGCTCTTTTACTATCAACTCATATATCATTTTGTTTTTATTTGCTCATTTGCTTGAGTTTATAATCATTTTTGACATCCCATTTTTGAGGTATTTAAAATGCCAATTTTAAAATAGACAGTATTACAAAATACAAAGTAGAAAACTAAAACAAATTATCAGCCTACCGTCAAGTAATAAATATATAAACATGTTGCATATTGCATGTTACACTTGTTTTACTACATACATAGGTTAAAAAATAAAATTAAATAGATTTATATACACACATAATAATTGGGTTCGAAGTCTACAGATTCTCTTTTCCATTTGACAGTGTTCCATGAATGCTTCCCCACAGTATTAACGAACTGGCAGCATACTATCTGCAGGCCAAACCACCCTGTCTGTTTCGTAAATAAACTTTTATCGGCACACAGGCACACCTGTTGCTACCTGTGGTCTGAAGCTGCTTTCGTGCCACTACCCCAGAGTTGCACAGTGGTGACAATGACCATGTGGCATGCAAGGCCTGAAATGCTTACTCTCTGGCCCTTTACAGAAACAGTTTGCCAACCCTGATATAAGTGTGTCATGTTTCATTCAATTACTCTCTTTACCGTGGAAATTTTGCTATTTTCAAATCAAATGTTGGACATCATTCATCTTCGTGGCCCTTTTTGGTAAGTTCTTTAAGTTAAATATCTAGAAGTGAGATTTGGATTGCTAAATGAGTTTGCTTCTTATTAATGGGTGTTCGTATAGATTTCAAGTTGTAATCCATGAAATATGTGCTCCCAACTGCAGCGTGTTGCCAATTTTCCAATATCTGACCCAATAATTATATTTTCACAAATTGTTGCTTATTTATGCCAGTCAAAATTGTTTTAATAATACTTTATTTGATTACTAGTGGGGATGAAAATTATTTTAGAGAATTATTCTTCATTCATGGACTTTGGGTATTTTTCTTTGTTGGGTTCTGCTTTTTTTCCCCTCTAGTACAATCATAAAGATTTTCTCACAGAACTTTTTATCTAATATTTACTTCTCTAGAAGACAGGATTACTATCCCCGTATACTAATGAGGCCTGAAAATGTGATATGACAGCCGAACCCCACAAGGGGTCACCAATGGGGCCAGGTTTGCACCTGGCCTGCAGGCAGAAGCCCCTGCGCTTTTAGGCACTGCGATGCTGCCTCATGCACGTTAACTCTGGCTCCGTACGTACACATGACGTCACCGAGATGCAAAAGCGTCCGCACGCAGGACGATATCTAGGTTGGCTCTCAACGGCGTAACTGCCCAGGTCTCCTCCTCGCATGCTCTGCTTCGGGAGGTAAGTAATGTTTGCTTAAACGTTTCCATGCAATAATGCCAAGCCTGCGTTGAGAACGTACTGCGGTCTGCAGGTGACCTGAGCACCCCGTCTCGGATGGCCCAGAGTCCCTCTCCCCGGCCCGCGTGCGCGCGTGCAGTGGGCTCCCGCCGCGCCCTGCAGCCGCAGCCCCCGCATTTCTGAGCCGCAGGAGGCTGCCCACGCCGTGCAGCGCCGCTCCGCTCTCTCCCGGCGAACTCTTCTCCGTGCACGATCTTACTAATATCCTGGGATATGAAGTGCCGGTCGCAGAGGCGGTTGGAAGAGCCGGGGTGACTGTCCAGTAGCTGTAATTTCGTCAGGGAGACAGGAGTTCTGAAAAGGCCCCTGCCCCTCTAACAAGCTTTGTGTCACCAGCCATCATTTAAATCTAAGTGCCTCCGCTGATCTAACATTCTCTGATTATAATCTGTGACCTACAGTAGAGGCATGCTAGTCGGAAGGAGAAATTGATTGCAAGTGGGAAGACCCCAGAAACAGGCAGCATTTGCGTGGAGACCGACACCTGCAGCCCCCTTTTCTGCTTTTAAGGATCATTTTCTCATAAAGCCCTTGAAAAATGCTTAAAGTTTATCACTGAGAAGATGCCATGAAAGCTTCATGGTATCACCATAGTCTGTGCGTGGGACTTAGAGGTTTTTAATGAGATGAATGGCTCAATGGATCACTTTTTTGAAAAATGACAAATAATCATGAAGTCCAGCTACGTGACAATTCTTTCGTTATGGTTCGCTCAGATGGGTGCCTTTATTAAAGTCTTCCTTTTCCTCTCACTGAGGGTAAAGGCCAAATCAGTGAAAGGTCAGGCTAACTGGTATGGATTGTTGTAACATCGCTCGCAGCCTGTCCACAGATCGATAGCGAATGTCAGCGCCCATTTTACTGCAACGTGGACACTAACTTCATTATCTGAAAATTTAAGAATGCAGAGTCTGCAGCTGTGCGAGTTCCATACCTTTATTCTCACAACTAACATTCAAACTAAAAAAATAAATAAATCTAGGCACTAACTGCCTTACAGTAACTTCTTATTAGAGCTGCTTTAGGATAGAATCTGAACAAAGTTCTCTCAGTGTACTCTGGTGGCTGTGTGCGTTTCAGATGTACGTCTTTAAGAAAAGGCCAAACAACGGTGCTCGCTGGGAAAGAGAGATGCGCCCAGTCCGTGCCATCGCTAAGCCTCTCAGTTATGAACGCAGACACTGATTGGCTCCATCTCTGATTAAGCACCTGTACACAGCTGCAGCCTCAGTCACACACTCTGCAGTTTCCAAGTAATTCTGGCAAGAGAGGCAATTGGATAACAGGAAGAGGAAAATATTGCTTGAAAAAAATAAAACGCTGAACTCATATCTGTCTGAAGTCATATACATCAGAATGGGAACTGAAATCTATTAGATAGGTGACCAAGTCAAAAAGTCAACACATCTAAAATGTGATTAATTTTTCTGTAGTATTGGGTCTAATAACATCTACTTTGCAAGTTTTTGACAAGAACAAATATAAATCTCCTTATCTTGGTGCCTGGATAACACAAAGTATCTGTTCCGTGCAATTTGGTGTTATTGGCTTAAATTAGAGAACATAAATTTCAATGAAATTTAGGGCCAGTACCAATGTCAGAACTGATAACATCTCAATAACCACAAAGTGAAAGTATTATACAAAGTATAATCTATTGTTTTATTTATTAAAATGTTACATACATAGATTTATATATATTTAAAGATTATGATTATAAAAAGTGCCAGTATACAGTAGAGTACAATATACTTTAGAAGATATTTTTCTCTTTACAACAGAATTTCTAGCTTCAGGAATTTACAACCAAAGTAAAGAGACCTAAACTCTTAAAAAGAAATACAAAATGATTCAAGCATTAAGTTTATTAAAATCTAAATCAAGACTTCTGGCCAAGATGGAAGTGTAGGTAGATATGCTTCACTTCCTTGCACAACCAAAAGGAGGACAACAACAAATTTAAAAACATTAAACAACCAGAACTGCCAGAAAATCAAACTGTATGGAAGTCCAAGAAACATCCATCCAGATGGGTAGGAAGGATGGAGGCCAGAAACCAGGGCAAATAGGACACATGGCAAGGTGGCGGCTGGAGGACTGGGTCAGTGAGGTGGCAGCTGGAAGATCAGGTGGTCCCACATTTATGTGCAGATAAACCAGGAGGAACAACTGGGGAGCAAGACAGCAAACCCAGGGTTCCAGCGTGGGATAAGAAAGCCTCAAAACTTCTGGCTATAAAAACCTGTGGGGGCTGCAGCAGCAGAAGAAACTCCCGGCCTCACAGGAGAGTTTGTTAGAGAGACCCACAGGATCCCAGAGTGTACACAAGCCCATCTACCCAAGAACCAGCACCGGAAGGGCCCAATTTGCTTGTGGGTAGTGGAGGAAGTGACTGAAAGCCGGCCAAGAGCCGAGCAATGGCCTGTTCTCCTCTGACTCCTCCCCCACATACAGGACCACAACGCAGCCCCACCCTGGGGGATACCTACGGGTCCACCCTTTACAATGTAACAGGTGTGCTAAGACAAAGAAATATGGCCCAAATGAAAGAACAGATCAAAACTCCAGAAAAAATACAACTAAGTGATGAAGAGATAGCCAACCTATCAGATGCAAGGTTCAAAACACTGATAATCAGGTTGCTCACAGAAATGATGGACGCAAAATAGAGGAGAAAGTGAAGACTATGCAAAGTGCAATAAAGAAAAATATACAGGAAACCAACAGTGAAAGGAAGGAAACTGGGACTCAAATCAATGAAGGAAGAAGTAAACATTCAACCAGAACAGAATGAAGAAACAAGAATTCAAAAAAAAAAAAAAAATGAGGAGAGGATTAGCAACTTCTGGGTCAACATTAAACATTCTAACACCTGAATTATAGAAGTGCCAGAAGAAGAGGAAGAGCAAGAAACTGAAAATTTATTTGAAAAAATAACGAAGGAAAACTTCCACAATCTGGCAAAGGAAATGGACTTCCAGGAAGTCCAGGAAGCTCTTAGGGTACCAAAGAAGTTGGACCCAAGGAGGAACAAAGGAAGGCACATCATAATTAAATTAGCCAAGATTAAAGATGAGGAGAGAATCTTAAAGGCAGCAAGAGAAAAGAAGATGGTTACCTACAAAGGAGTTCCCATAAGACTGTCAGCTGATTTCTCTAAAGAAACCCTACAGGCAAGAAGGGGCTGGAAAGAGGTATTCAAAGTCATGAAAGGCAAGGGCCTATATCCAAGATTACTATATCCAGCAAAGCTATCATTTAGATTGGAAGAGCAGATAAAGTACTTCCCAGACAAAGTAAAGTTAAAGGAGTTCATCATCACCAAGCCCTTATTAAATGAAATATTAAGGGGACTAATCTAAGAAAAAGAAGAAGATCAAAACTATGAACAGTAAAATGACAACAAACACCCAACAATCAACAACAGAACCTAAAAAAACAAAAACAAACTAAGCAAACAACTGGAACAGAAACAGAATCACAGAGATGGAGATCATGTGGAGGGTTATCAGCAGGGAGGGAGAGGGAAAGGTACAGGGAATAGGAAGCATAAATGGTAGGTACAAAACAGTTGAGGGGAGGTAAGAACAGTATAGGAAAGGGAGGAGCCAAAGAACTTATATGTACGACCCATGGACATGAACTCAGGGGTGAGGAATGCTGATGGGGGGTGGGGTACAGGGCAGAGGGGAATAAAGGGGAGAAAAAATGGGACAACTCTAATAACATAATCAATAAAATACACTTAAAAAAAGAAATTTAAATCCAGAATGAATATCTTAAAAAACAAGTTTATAGAAATGTTAACCATGGGAGAATAAAATTGATTCCCACTTATGAATATACTCCCCATATCCAAATCCATATGACATTCAACATTAATGGAGTAAATTCCATGCATTACATGCTATTCCATATTTCTTGCATACATTGCATGCTAGATCATATTTCTTGCATACACTACATGCTAGGTCATATTTGTTTCATTCCTAATATACCTTATGTCACCTAATGACTGTGGTCTCTTGGTGCCAGGATTGAGGACTGATTCTTCTATACTTATCAGCGTACCATACAGCTTGCATGTTTCTAATGGGTAAATGAATGAGTAAACAAACTTATAAAAGAGTGAATAAATCATAGCAATCTTCTGTACATCAAAGGAATGCACTTTCTTATCCTGTAAAATAAAACCCTTGTCCCAGTTCTTTCTGATTTTTTCTGGAGAAGAATCCATTTTAGGAGATGAATCCTCAATTGTCAGAATATTGAGGAGATTGAAAACAGAATCTGTGAATATTTTCCTGAACCCTCTGGCATCCCCAAAGACTTCTGGTTACAGAAAACACCTGAAGATGGAGAGAAAAACATATTTGGATGAGATATGGTGAAAGAAATCCAAGCTTCACAGGATTGTTTTAGGATTCTTTTCCAATCTGGTAGTTCTGTAAATCTATGATTCATGGTAAGTAGGTTTTAAAAAATCCTATCCCTAACTCCATGGGAATCGAGAACTAACAAAGTATATTTACTGAAGAAAAAGTTGATACGGAAGGAAGGTCGGAAGGCCGCCTCCTGCTGCTGTGTCTTCCAGACCAAGAGCTTCCGCCGGGCCCTGGGCACATGTGCTTCTCTGTCTGTCTGTTGGTTTGTTCGTTTGTTTATTGAGTGTGTTTGTGTGTGGTTGATGTTTTCCTTTTGTTTAGTTTTGAAGAGAGAGGTATTCTGAGAGCGTTTCTTGTGCTTCTTGTTAGTGGTTAAAAAAAAAAGTGCAACTTTGAAACCTTCCTTTGATTGGCTGAAGAGCTGAGGAAATAAGGTAGTTTTTATTATTTCACCTGGTGGCTTTTTTGTTCCATTTTCGATCTCGGAAGAAGTAGTGCTGTCCCCCGAGCCACCTACAGTTATTCTTGCTGATTTTCTTTAAAGGCCCCAATCAGACATTGACCAACACCTTGTGTTGCTGATAGGACTTGACAAGAGCTAAACCCCAGCTCTGCGGCTTCCCGCCGAGCGGCAAGGCCTCCGGTCTAATTAATCTCAGCCGGCCCGGCGCGGGCCGCGGACACCTGTCCTGGAGCTCTGGTTCAGCTGCTCGTCTTGAAGAAATAGCAGGTCAGTATTGTCTAAGCTTTCGTAGTGACCAGCGTAGATGTTACCTGAGGGCCAAAGGCAACTCAAGATGGGGTTTTAGTTTTGTGGAAGTGTCAGTGACTCACGCAAATAGAACAAAAATACAAACTCAATAAAAATTCAATTTGCAAATATACCGAAGGCAGGAAGCAAAGTCGATACACTGTATTTCTTCTTGGTTGCTCATTTACTATTGAATAAGAATTAAGTGCCGATCTAATTTTCTCCAGTAAAGCATTCTATAAAATGTCCATTAGGGCATTTCAATATTTGAATCAATTGAGCATATAACAGATATAAGGACTCAATTTGAGAATGATACCTTTTTTCCACTTAACAATATAAAGCACCGATCGCTTTTGATAAATGTTTGTGTTTAAAACAATCACTATGAAAAGTTCTGGCCTGAATCGCCAAGTCTGATGGTTTCTCCAGCAGGTCAATGTCGTTGGCACTGACACTCCTTCCACATATGATATTGGATTTTAGAACCCAGTTTTATATATTACATTGTGGGAAGATGATCTGAGAAAACAACTGGATGCTGGAAAAAATAAACAAATCCTGAGATAAGACTGAAGAACAAACAGAAATAAATAAAGTACCTTTCAGTGCATGAGAAGTGTAAATGCCATCAAGATATAAGGACATTATTTTGGTGGTATCTTTGCTTGTATAGATTCATCACCTTCCATCTTTATCATTAATGAAAGTCAAAATAAGGAGTATTTACAAACACATTTGATTTATGAAGTATTGCAACCAAAAAATAAAATATTTGGGATATGATGCATTCATAACTATCTCCCTTGGAAGAAAATATCTAATATTGTGCCAACAGTTTGACTATATTCTTATTGTCATTTTTAAAATTAGGTGAAATCAAAATTACTATAACAATAGTGATTAGCCATTTACACCCTGGTGTCTCATATGTTAATTTGCAAAGGTATAATTTTGCAATCAACTGCATCAATGAAGATTTAAAATGGAGTATAATTTTATCCTATAAAAACTTTCTTCCATTAATGGATAAAAAAAGATCATCTTCCTTATTAATTTCCTGCGGCCTAATTTAGAAGGAAACACGAATATTGAAACTTTCCCTGAGGTTGCAGTGGAGAGCCAGGGAGGAATTGTGACCACCTGTCTGCTTAGGGACATTCTGTGCCAACCAACTTCTATGCCAAATTTAACACTTACTGAAAATATCACATAGCTTCCAAAAATTCAGGTATAAAATATAAAATAAATATTGCATTCACTATATCTTTTAATGAGAGTAGATTTGTGCACAAAATTTCACAAGAATTTTGTGAATAAAGTCTTGGAAAGTCAGGTCCTGTCGACACCAAGAAAGTTTACATAGAGCAAAATCAACTGACTCGAGTTCCATAGGATTGATCCACCTGACACCAGGAAGCCTCCTTTGCAGACTGTCTCTCATTAAAAGGGCCCCTGGAGATTTTCAACTTCCCCAAATTTCAAGATCTTTTCCAAGTTATGGTTATAATGTATGCCAACTACCTTTGAACTGTTTGTAACTCCATAGATATGATCCAGCCTGATCTGCACTGGGTGTAGCCTAATCTCTTGCTACTCAGAGAGTGACCCATGGATGAGCCTCATGGACCTCACCTGTGAGCTCGTTAGAAATGCAGAATCTCAGGTCACACCCCAGACCTTCTACTTCAGAGTCTGCATTTTTATAAGGCCACCCAGAGGTTTTTATGCATATTTGAGACTGACCTAGTCTTATAAAAACAAAATAAAAACATAAATATAAACCCAAAATTGTACAGAAACTTTAAATCACATTTATTGAGGTATATTTAACATACAATAAAACTTACCCTTTTTAGGTTTACAGTTGTGTGAGACATGACAAACATGACAGTCAGGCAACCACCAATAGATTAAGGAAAGAGTGTGGCCCCTCCCCCTATACAACGCCCTCTCACGCCTTTGGGGTGATCGCCTGCTTCCATCCCCAGCCCCTGGCAGCCGCCAATCTGGGTTTGTTCCTTTTGTTTTTGTCCCAGCATTCCAAAATATCAGACATAAATAAAATCATTGAATATGCAGTCCTTTTTTTGTACAGGGCTTTTTCACGTAGCATAATGCTTTTCGGATTCTGTTACATGGTCACATGCAGCAGTAATTCTCTCTGCATTGTTACTGAGTAGCATCCCAATGTATAAATGTATCCAATTTGTTTACCTATTGATTCATTCACTGTGAATATATAGGTGGAAACTATTCCACTTTACGGAAACTATGAATAAATATTTTATAAGAATTTGCACGCAGGATATATATATATATATATATGCACACATATATATAGTATATATATAGTCTCAAGATATTTAAGGAGTGAGTCATTTGTTAAGTGCATGTTTAACTTTATAAGAAACTGTCAAACTGTTTTCCAAAGTGACTGTATCATTTTGCATCCCCACACAAAACAAACAACTTCTAATTGCACCACATCCTCTCCAGTCATTAGCATTGGCCATTTATTTTAACTTTCAATAAGTGAAATGTTAAATTTTCATTTTCCTAATATATACAAACCTTTCCTGAACTACTTTGCCATTTGTTCCTTTTCATTCACGAAGCGTTTGTTCAAGTTCTTTGGCCATTTTAAGTGCCTTTCTGTTCCCTTTTTTCTTAGTATTTAGCTGTGCGATATCTTTGCACATAATTGTTTCATTAATATGCTTTTACTCACACATATTCAAGTATAGCCCGTAAGGTCTGCACCCTGATGACCCAAGTTTAGAGCACAGAGCTGGGTCCTGTGCCGTGTCTGTAAGGTGAGCTCAGTGACCCCCACCCTTGCTAACACCAGCCTAGAATGCTGTCTTTCGCCCTGATTGACTAGTGTTTTAAATGCAATCAATGGGCAGAAACAAACATGCCTGACACCACAAAATGCGTTTCTTCCCTTCACATTCACTCTGTGTTAACTTGGTGAGAGGAGCTGACTTGGTGAAATCCCTGCAACGACTTGCGAACAGTGCAAGAAAGCGGAACGAAAGCTCCTCTGGGTGCTCTGGGCTTCCGGGAGGCGCGCCTGTACCCCTGGAGGGGGCTGCCACAGAGCGTGCCTGCCCCCCGACTTTCCACTAAGTTAAGAAGATCCGCAGCTATAAATTAAAAGACACCCCTCAGGCTCTCTTTTCCTCGCCGGCAGCGCCTTAAAGCCCATGGAATCCTAAAATATTCCAATAATGACACACCTGAACTGGGTCACCTAGTGCATACAGTCAGGGTACTTCCACATCTCAAATGACATTTTCTGAGGTGGAAGGAAGGATTAGTGAAAGCAGCTCAATTCTATGATCATCAGACACAAATATTTTCCTTACAAAACAAGCCCTCATACAGTTCATGTTTGTGACCCGTTTCCTCAAGGATGTAGCGAACACTCCTGTTTATAATAAAGGCTCACAACCCAGTTGAGCAGACAAGGAGAGAAGCCCTGTGCTCATAGGTGGAGGGCAGGCTGACAGCTGTTGGGAGGTGGCTGGGCGGGGGGACCGAGCCAAAAAGAAGAAAGAGAGAAAGAACTCATGGGCAGCGACAACAGTGTAGGCATTGCTTGGGGAGAGGGGTAGGCAGTGGTAGGGGACAGTGTCGGGGGGATAAACGGTGACGGACGGAGACTTGACTTGGGGCGGCGAACACACAATGCAATGCACAGATACTGTGTTGTAGAACTGTGCACCTGAAACCTGCATAACTTTGTTAACCAGTGTCACCCCAATCAGTTCAGTGAAAAGAAAATACAGCCTTTTAAAGAGTTGACTCAATTTTATAATTTCATAGAAGAGACCTGTAAGATGAATTTCAGATTATAAATGTTAAAAAATATATAAGTCATCACATTGCATATGTCAGAAATGGAAGTGGAAACTTCAATTATCAAAATTATGGAACAAATGTAAACTTTTAAATACATGGTTTGAATTTTCTCGGGGTCTACGGTGAAATTAAAAAACAGGCCTTCGCAGATGGCAGGACTTCCCCACACTCATGGGTCTCTGTCTCTTGTAGAAGAAATGGTTATGATTTCTTTCCATTGAAGAGCTGAACACATCTCCAGGTGCAGAGATGGGCTGTTTCCTTGGCCTGTGCCCTTGATCCTGAAGTACAGGTGTCATCAGTTAACCACATGCTCCTTCTTCGCTAGGCTGTCAGCAGGCTGAACTGAACACTTGGGAAGTGTGAGGATGTCACATGGGTGCCACTGTGCAGGTGACGCCCGCGGTGCATTTTTGCCTTGTTTTTCACACCTATGGACTCTTTATTTACATAAACAGTCACAAAAGTCACTTTGATGATTTTTATGCCTATGATATTGAGGAAAACCACTGAGTATATGATAAACGAAGACTAACCAATACATCAGTTTTATATTTAAATATACTAAAGTGATGGGAAAAGGTAATCATGATATATTGACCACTGTGGAGAGAAGAAAGAGAGAGACATTTATTTTCATTAACCCTGTGTCTTGAAAGACTCAGAGCAGGGGACAGAGTGAGTTTTTAATCTATTGAGGTCCTGCTCTGTCATTATTGGATTTTCATAGTCCTTTACCAGCAGAGATGATTACAGACACTGGCATCGGAAAATTATGATCTGGAACATCGGGCAAGCATCGATTTTAGTGTGGACAGAAAACCCACCTACAAACTGCCTTACCCCTCAGAAGTGCTGGGGAAACGTGTTGGATGGTCATGATTATGTATTAATTCTCATGTATCAGAGACGATCTTTTATAGATTAAAAAGACAAGAATTTGTAAGAGCTTTGTATCCTTCTTGGAAATTATTTTGTTCTAAAGTTAGATTGTCAGGTGAGAAAAATCTATTTTGTTCTAAAGCTAGGTTTTCAGTTCTCCATCTTAACTCAACACATATCTTGATTATGGATAGAAAGTCTTCATATAAATTTAGCTTTTTTTATAAATCTACTTGTAACAAACTTGTTTAGCTTCTGACGACCTTTATCCATTGTTATTACATTATCGTAATACATTCATACCTTGAAAATGGTTTGATTTGGAATTATAGCAGACAGGGAGCCTCGAGTCATGGTGCCACCCATGGTGCCCCCCTTCTGGAGAAGGGCATCCCGTGCACCCCACTTCTCTGCAACTTCCACCTTATACAGTCCGACTGAAACAATAGCTTCTTAAATGCACTACTTACTACAGTACAAATTCTTAGTGCGGTGGATAGCTTCTCAGGATCCCTGCTCCCTTTTAGTTACAAAAGCTATGATAGCAACTTACTTGGCTGTGTCAGAAACACAGTGTCAACCAGTATTACTTCCTTAAGGAGCAAGCTTTCCACGGAAACATTCTGCATAATTAGAAAGCTGCTCTCCAGTGAGGTGTTAAGTCTTCCTTTTTCCCATGCCCACCTTCTGGATTGAATGCTTTTCCAGGTCATTTCTCATACAATCCCAATTCTTTCTGCCCCGCTTGCTTCGGAAGTTCAGCAAACACAACTCTCTCAGCGCTCACTCACGGCAGTACTGCCCAGTATTTTAACCACTCCTGAATGGTACATTTTATGATTAATATACTAGATAGACATATGGCACTCTCTGAAAATTACTCTGATCGTTCCCTGAGTTTATTTTTTTAAACATTCCCAGAAAGCAAAGCTGTCTCCCTTCCAGGGAGAAGGTCACCGTGCTGCCATGGATGAGCAGAAATCAGTGGCGGCGGGTCCCTTGGTGATATGAGTCAATCCGTCAGACAGACTGGTGGCGGTCCCTCAGCCTTCACACCCTCCACCCCCGTGCTGGCAAATGTCGCATGTGGGATTCATTTGCATATCTGGGTAGCATTCCCTGTGGAATTACACTGAACAACGTTGCAGCTGTGACAGCTTGAAAGAGAAAAGCTAATGCAATTATCTACTGGCTTCCCAGCACCTTCTCTCCCTAAAGTCTAACTGGGAACTCTTAATACACAAAGGCTGAACGCCATTTAAAATACAAGGAAAAAGTGTAAAGCTCTCAGGTATGTTGTGGAAATATTATCAGCATCCAGCCAGTGTAATTTAACACTCCCTGACGGCCATGCTTCCCTCAGGTGAGGGCAGAAACTAGACCCAAGGAATGGTATGTGCTGTTTTCTTCTTTGGGCAACTTAAGATATGTGGGTTGTTTTTTTTTTTT
>PVJD01015360.1:0-25220 GCA_004026545.1 Mormoops blainvillei | reverse complement strand
TCTGAAAATAACCATCTATTTCTTTATGAGAAGAACGGTGAAGCAAACTCCTAAATTTCCAATTTAGTGTCTGTTTTGCTGTTGGAAGTACATGATTATCTGGTTAGCTCATCGAATCCTATGGAAATACAGAGAGAACTGTTTAAAAATCATTTTGAAGCTGTATTACGAGTTTTACCGTTTCGTTATGAACCTGCAATGGCTTTACCCCAACACCTTGCCGGTGTTCCCTCTGACACCTGTGGGGGGTTAGCGCCCCTTTCAGCACCGTCCTCGCCCCTTCGCGCAGACCGAGAAACCGGCCTCCGACCTGGCTACGTTGAGATGTGACAATGGTGGTTTCAGATTGAATACCTTGGGATTTTATTTTAGCTAAATGTTCAGAATAATCTGGAAAACTTGGAGAACTAAGGGTGTGCAGTTGATTGGAGTGTCACATACTCTCCAGATCCAGGGACAGCCTAGCTGGCGAGTGCCCAGTGACCCCGGTTTCCATACGGTTTGGAGTGACCGTCTGTCTGCCGCTTGTTCTGAGCAATCGGTGTTGAGCTCCGTTCACGCCCCGTGTCCGGGGGAATGAGCTGCAGACGCACGTGGAGAGCTCCCACGGAAGCCTCTCACTGGAGTCCGCAGTGCATGGATCTTAATAGAAAACTTTTGGACATCTCTTTATGATTAGGATACATTTGTAGTCACTGGTGGCTGTTTTTTTTAAGCATTGGAAAAGAGAGTTTACTGCCGCCCCACCAGTTGAAGAATTGTTACTTTTGCACAGTAAGGCTTTTTCATACGGTAGTTCCTGGAGCTCAGCAGACCGAGGCGTGAGCAGCCCTCACGACAGACAGGTGCACGCTCAGGGGAGGCGTCCTCGTCTGTCTCCAGTGCACCTGGGTGTTTCTGGGGGTACGTCTCATGCCGCTCTGTACGTGTCACGGGGGTTACAGAGCACAGAGCCCCAGGTCACAGCCACAGGCGGACGGTCCAGGGTCTGTTGCAGACCAGACAGAGCAGTAGCCTGATCTTATTTGCTTGACTCTAGTGGAGTGAAACTTGTATAATTTCTCGGGGGTGCAGGAGGTTGTGACATAACAACCAGAGCTGCCACCACCGCCAGAGCAAGTAGGTGCGGTAGGACCGAGGGGCCTCAGGGCCCCGTGCCACCCACCCCGACCCTGCACGCCCCGCTGTGTGCGCCTGAGACCTCGGAGGGCAGCCCAACCAGCGTCCGGGGAGGGACTTGCATGAGGGGGCCCGGCTCCGCTGGCCCTGCGCTCTTCCTGCAGCCGGCCCTTCACTCACGTGCGCGGGCAGTCAGAAGCCGGCCGCTCGTGACCTTAGCCTTTTCGGGCCAGCGCAGCGTCTGACGTGCTGTCACTTCTCTCCCCAGTGAAGTGTGTCCGCAGCGTGCCTGCGTACCTCGCGGAAACCCTCTACTACGCCATGAAGGCAAGTGCGCGCCCCGACTCTCTTCTCCAGCTCCTTTCTCTCGCTCGTTATCATCTTCTTCCACGCGTGACTGTGTTTTAGATGATGGACTTGGGGATTTTTTTTTCCCCTTAAAACGTAGTTCCATTGCAGTCCGTCATTTCACCTTATGGGTTCGCCCCCGACCCTGGCGTGCGGTGCTCTGCCGTCTTTAAGCAACGTGCCCGTCTCGTGTTCTTTCCCAAGGGCGCTGGGACTGACGACCACACCCTCATCCGCGTGGTCGTTTCCAGGAGCGAGATCGACCTGTTCAACATCAGGAAGGAGTTCCGGAAGAACTTCGCCACCTCCCTTTATTCCATGATTAAGGTAAGAGAGCCTTTACCGACGTTCTGTTTGGAACAGGCCGGCAGGCAGGAGGCGCTGGGAGATCGGTTCTCGGATGAAGCTTCACGCGGCAGGGAGTGGGCGCGAGGCTGCAGCCTACTGCGTAGTGGCGACAGCTGCTGCCGCACACCCGCCCCTTCCTCCATGACAGCGCGTGTGTCCGTTCTCTCTTGTATCGGTTCCTGCTGTCTTTCATGCCTGTCTTCCTTTCCTCACTGTCTGGTACCACCTTGCCTCTGGCTCCTCGTTCAGGAAAGAGCCGACCATGTCGGGGCAGCAGCAGGGAAAGGGCTTAGGTACCACAGTTTTTGTCCTTGTAACAGCATGGGACACTGGCGTATAATCACGTTTGGCTTGAGGCCTTTTGACTCTCTTTCTCTTCTCTCTTTCTCTTCCTTCTCCCTGGCCCTGCTCCCCCACCCCCTCCTTTGTGGTAAAGGCGAGCGTGGACTCTGTGCCGGGCAGCATCGCAGCCGTGCCAGCTTTTAACCTCCCATGCGTGGGGTGGCCGGGCCGGAGGGCCCTGAGCTCCCCCACACTCGTAGCTGGAAATGTCCGTCTGTCACACACACCTGGGCGTGAGCCCCACAGAGGGAGAGCACAGCCGCTCTTTGGCCTGGGAGGCAAAGCCATACAGAGGGGTAGTGCCAGCATCGCCCCTTGGCCAGACATGTGCTTTGCGACCAGACCTAGAGTTTGCCCAGAAAGCTGGGTGTGGACGCAGTTGTGGAAGCTTCCCTGTTCTCTGTGACACTGGACGGGGGCGGACACACTTCTCTGTCTTAGACAGAGCTGCACCTTCGAGGGGTAGAACTGGGAAGTTGGAAGTTAGGTCATCAGGAAACTCCCGTCTGACATCCCTGAAGTGACAGCCACAGAGAGGTTGCCCGCTTGGGAGAGAAGCCACAGGAGTAGTTCTTGCCAGCCATTTCTTAGTTTTTACTTCCTGAGGCTTCTGGGAGCCGTGGAGGTAACAGAGAGCTTTCGGGTTTCAGGGGGACACGTCTGGGGACTATAAGAAGGCCCTCCTGATGCTCTGTGGTGGAGAAGATGACTGAGGGGCTCCCGCAAAAGGCCCCTGCCCTGCACCTGCCACTGCTGCACCTGCCACCACCGCACCGCCACCCTCCTCTGCGTTGCGCGCCGCCCTCCACACGTCAGAGCCCGGCCACGCCTCCTTCACGCGGGCGCCACCCCTGACCCAGCCCGGGGCGCAGGAGCCCGCGGCGGCTGCCGCCCCACCTCGCCCCCAGATCCCCCCGCTGACCTTCGTAGTCCTTACGCGTACTTAGGTCACTAAGGCTAGCGTCTGCGATTCGTTTTCCTTTAAGAAGTCAGGCTGCATTTAGCCTTTTAAACATCTTCACTGATCTTAAATCGATAACCGTATTACCTTAACTGGAAGCTTAGCCTTGACTTTGTGAACACTTGGACGTCTCAGCCATCAAGTCTGCCGCTAAATTAAACCTGGAAAATGATGGTGGTAGCATTTTAAGATTAACAGTAAATAAACATTTTCTCCCCCTACGTTATGTGTGCGTGTGTTTTTAGAAGATTTAATTTATCTCTTTCACAACGGCATCAGTTTTCAGGCTAGTCAGCGGACCGCGCCGTCTGCGGCCAGCCCACCGCACAGGCGGTTCTTGCGTGGAAAGCCTGAAGGCGGCACCGCCGACGGGGCACGCCCCGCGGAGTGCGGCTCGGGACAGGCTGGGGGTGGCGTTACCCGGGGGGTTCCGTTTCGTGGTGTTTTGTGATGCTTAGGAGAAAAGCTCATTTTAAAACTTCACCTAGAACTTGAAAATGCTATTTTTCTTTTTCCTATATTAACTTGTGTTTGTTGGTTTTTTTTTAATTTACTTTAAAAATTTTCAATTACATTCAATGTTACATTAGTTTCAAGTGTACAGCGTCGTGGTTAGACATTTATGTGACTTATGAGGTGCGCCCTCTGGAAAGTCTGGTCTGCACTTGTCACCGTCCATAGCTATTACGGTGTTGGCCGTGTGCCCTCTGCTGCACGTCACATCCCTGTGACTGCTTGGCATTTCTGAATGCCATCACTTTTTTCACTCAACCCTCCAACCCTTTCTCTTCTGGCAACCTCAACTTACTCTCTATTTATGAGAATGTTTTTGTTTTGTTTATTCATTTATTTTGTTTTTTAGACTCCATATATAAGTGAAATGACATGGTTCTTGTCTTTCTCTGAGGGCCTTTCTCACTGAGCATTGTACCCTTGAGGTCCATCTGTGCTGCCACAAATGGCAAGATTTCATTCTTTTTTTTTTTGTACAGCCGAGTGATACTACGTAGTATATATGCACCACATCTTCTTTATCCAGGTGTTTATCGGTGGGCACTTAGACTTCTTCCACGCCTTGACCATTGTAAGTAATGCGGCAGTGAGCATAGGGGTACGTGTACCCTTTCAGATTAGTGGTTTCTTCAGATAAGTGTAGGGTTGCTGGGTGTTGCTAACCCACCACCTTTACTCTGTAGTTACCACTCTTTTCCCGTGAACAGGCCCCTGTAACATTTCTTGCAAGCCCGGTGTAGGGGGATGAACTCCTTAGGCTTTGCCTTCTGGAAGACTCTTTCCCTCCCCTTCGATTCGGGAGGACAGCATGCTGGGCGGAATATTATTGGGTGGCAGGTGGTCCCCCCCCGCCCCCGGAACTTTGAATATATTGAGCTACTTCCTTCTGGCCACAAACTTTCTGCTGAGAAATCAGATCATCATGTGACTAGTCGTTTTTCTTGTGCTACTTTTAAGATCCTCTCTGTGTCTTTCACTTTGACACTTTCTTTATAATGTGTCTCTGGGCTCATCTTTTTGGGAGCTCTCCGGGCTTCCTGGGTCTGTTGTCTGTTTCTTTTCCCAGGTTAGGGAAGTTTTTAACCATTTTTTCTTCAACTAAATTTTCTGTCCCTTTCTCCCTGGGACCCCACCCTTATCACGTGGATGCTGGTCGGGGTGATGTTGTCCCCTAAGTCCCTTAAGCTGTCTGCACTCTTTTCATTCTTCATTTTTGCGTCTCAGAGTCTCTCTGTCCTTTTTCTCTCCTTCATCAAGTCTGCTGTCAAACCCCTCTATTCTATGTTTTTAATTTCAGTTACTGTATTTTTCAGCTCTGGGATTTCTGTTTGGTACCTTCGTAGAGTTTCTATCTCTTTGAAATTCTCTGTTTCTTCATTGTTCTCCTGAGTTCGGTGGGCATCTTTATGACTGTTTGTTTGGACTTTTTCATGAGGTAAGTCACTTACATCTATCACATTAAGGTTGATTTCTGAGGTTTTATCTTGTTCTTCGTTTCTGGACTCTTCTGTGTTGGCCTCTGTGATTAGATAAAGCTGCCGCCTCGCCCCTCCCGGTTCTGTAGGGACTCTACCCTGGCTGGCGCTGGTTTCTCAGTCCTCTGTGACTGTTCCAGCCGCCCACCTGTCTCTCGGTGGCCCAGGGTGGCCCAGACCTGTCAGTGTCCCAAAGGGGAAGGCCTCTGGCAGCGCTGGGAGTCAGGCTGTCTGAAAGCCAGATCCTCCCTTGGGCAAGTGCACATCTCTCAGGGCGGGAGTTGGGCTTCTCTGCTCCCTCCGCTGCGCCTCGGGGTGACGGCCAGGTGGGAACTGCTCCTTGGTTTGCTTTTCATGGAACTGGTGAGACAAACCCCCATCGGCCACCTGAGCCAGGAGGTGTCCCTGGGCAGCAAGTGCCCGCTGACACAGTCGCATAAGCATAGCAGCTTCTTTATGGCAAAGTGGGGCCGCTTTTCAGTTGGTACCTTTGCCGGGGCTGCGGGGTGGGCCGGTCAGCGTGCCAGAGCCTTGTAGGTTTCGTGGACGTGAGCCCCGTTGGTTTTCAAAGTGGGATATTTTCAGGGCTTTTGTCTCAGGTGCAGGTCTTGAAAGTTGGGGGACCACATGTGGGGCTCAGACCCTTCCCTCCTAAGGGAGAAGCCTGGGCTCTGAGGACCCCCGCCCCCACCAGGCCGCTGTGCCAGGGTGGAGTTTATGGGGAGGTTGTGTTGCCGCCTCTCCTACTGCTTTGAAGTGGCGTTTTTCTTGTTCGTCTGCTGTGTCATTTTATCTCAGAAGGAAGTGTTCTGCACCTCGCTGTTGCTTCAGTGTGTCTGTGGAGGGAGGTGAGCTCAGATCCTTGGATGTCACCTCCTTGAACTGCACTCTTGCTGTTACTCTACTGTTTCTGTCGGTAAGGTGACTGGTGTCCACTGACTTTCAAATGGTGGACAATGTTGTATTCCCAGCATAAACTGCACTTTGTCATGATGTGCTATCATTTTTATATGTCTCCAGATTTGTTTTCTAATACATTTTTGAGGATTTTTGTTTCATGTTAACAAGGGATATTGGACTGTAGTTTTTTTTTCTTGGAATATTTTTGTCCAGTTTTGGTATCAGAGTGATGCGGGCCTCATAAAATGAGTTGGCCTCATAAAACAGTATTTCTTCCTGTTCTATCTTGGACAAGAGTTTGTACGGGTTTGACCTGAAGATTTCCTTACATGTCTGGTAGATTTTCAGTGAAGTCGGTCATGAGCTTTTTGGTGGCGGGAGGGGTGGATTTTAAATTACAAATTAAAAAATACATATACACATACATACTTTTAAATATATAGATATCACATGTATATTTCTCTATCACAAACTTATTGCTTTAAAATAACACGAAGTACTGTCTTAGAGTCCTAGAGATGAGAGGTCCAAAATCGGCCTGCCTCAGCACGAGTGAAGGCGTGGGCTGGGCCGTGCTCCCACCAGAGGCTCTGGGGGTCGTCCTCCCCGCTGGCCTGTCCCAGCTGCTAGAGGTCACCGAGGCCCTGGCCCTTGGGCCCTCCTCCGTCTTCCAGGCCAGCAGCCGGATCACTCATTTCTGCTTTCTGCCCTCACACCCCTTCTCACTGGGACTCTTCGCTTTGTAAGGGCCCGGTTGATTAGCTGGGCGCACCTGGCAGTTCTAGTCCCGAGGGTCCCGCCTGCAAATCCCCTTTAGCCACGTGAGGCCAGGGATTTACGAATTCCAGGGACTAAGATGCAGACTTTTTTGGGAGTGGGGCGGGGGGGGCATGAAACTCTTTCCTGCCTACCCCACATGGTTTCAAGAAAACCCTTTGGTGGCGCACGCAGCATTTTCTCTTTGGCAGGGTGGGAGCCATGAGCCACACGCTAGGTGTAAGCAGAGCTTCCAAATACTATACCTTTAGTTAGTTGATTAGCTCTCTAAGTGAGGAAGAAACACTTTGTTAACTTGATTTTGTATTGGACGTATTTTAATGACACTGGTCTGCGGCCCAGTGTGCGGCAGTTCCTCCTGTGCCCAGCAGGTGGTGCTGTTGGCATAAACTTCCATGACATTCAAACTGCACTTTCACATTGAAACTTAAAAAAATTTCAACCCCAGAGACTGTTCCTCCACAGCCTTCCTCACACCAACCTTCAGACAGGAAGCAAATCTAAATTTTAACCCCCGGCTTGGTTACGCATCTGTAACCCTGGTTTAGGACTTTTTTTCCACCAACCAAAAGCACTAGTTTGTTTTCCTCATGATATTTTATATCCATAATTATACTCTGATTAATTCCCACCTTCCCTCCTGCTCCCAACCCTTCGGTGGAGCTTGGAGCACACAGCACGTCTCTTCCCCAGTAAAGTCTCTGGATGTTTCTACAGATGAGGTACATTTCTCTCCTTTTTTAAACCTGGTGATAAGGTATCAACACAGCCAGAGGTGCACCTGGGAAGAAATCCCCTTACACATAGTGAATCTGCCTTCTGGGTTTTGATATGTGAAATGAAGGAATGTTCTGCACATTTGAATTTACTTTTTTTTCCCTCTGTTATATTCTCACACAGAAATGTCTGAAACCACTGTCCTGTCCCACGCAGACACGGCTGCCCTCCCAAATCCTTTATTCCTGGTGGTGGCTCTACAGTCCTTCTGTGTATCAGTCTCAAAGCCTAGGGAAGATTTTCATACCCTCCCTGCCGGTGTCCTTCACGTTAAATTAGTAACCAAGTGCAGACAACCTTCCGTCCTTCCGTCTCTCACCCTGCCCCCTCCGCCCAGCCCCTGCTGGGAGCCTGTGTTAGGGATCCCCTTATTTGGATCACCGCAGTGACTTCTTTGTGCTAAATAAAAAAAGTTTTTATTTTCATCAGAGCAATAAAGACACCAGTGTAAAAAGTCAAACAGCGCGAACGTTTAAGGAAAAGAAGCCCTTCTCGTCCCCACTGGGGTGGCGGCCACAAGCGTCAGCCACCTGTATCATTTTCCCTGTAAGTGCTTTCCGGGCTGTTCCATCGCATTTCTGAGCGATGTGTGTGTGCGTGTGGGCTGTTCCCTCACTCACTCAGCTCCAGTCCCCCTGTGGGTTTCCTGCTGCCCTCGAGGGAGATCAAGGTCTGCACACTCGTTCTTCGCAGCTCCTCCCTCAGTTACATGTTCGGTTCTTGTTCCAACAATAGACGCGGTCTCAGGACCCGTCCTGTTGAAAGGTGAGGGCACGGGGGCTCCGTCCTCCATTCCTTGCCCCCTTTCATCTGCCAACTCTGGTCAGCTGTAGCTTTGCTTTTTAAATGGTCAGGTTGAATCTGTTTACATTCCATTTGATGATCCCAGGACGTCCCTTGTCAGTATGTTGATCTAGAATTTGGAGATAGAAAAGTTGCGACTGTTGATTAATATCTAATCTGAGATTCCATTTCCCTTCTGGGGCCTTGGGTCCCCCACCTGGTGGCACCTGCCCGTGTTGTCCATGTGCCTGTGGCATCGAAGCTTGTGTGACGCCTGTGGCCCCTTCCCCACGTTGTCTCTTGGGCTTTCTCTCCTGGAGTCCCCATCCTTTGGTCGGATCGATTCCCTCCAGGCCGCACTGGGGACCTCTAACACCGGCATGTGGCGGCCCAGCTCCAGGGTGGCTGACTCATTCTCACATTGACATAGTTCTCCTGAGACAGGTGGCTCCACCTTTTTAAAGAGCTGCCCTCCATCCCGTTCTTTCCGTGGCTGGGGTAGGGGAGGGAGTTGATCAGAGAGACTCTCAGCTCCAGGAGGGGACTGGAACGAGAGGGAGGGAGAGGGTCTGGGCAGCGCCCAGGGGCATAGTCAAGGCACTCACGGGCTGCTGGGTTCATTTCAACGCGTGGTCAACATGCAAACAGCCGGGTCTCGGCTGGGGGGCAACATGAAAATGTGCCTGGTGACAAATAATAACATGTTATTTTCCAATTGGAAAGTCCGAAGAGTCTGTTCATTACATAGAATCTTTGAAAGAGGCAGAAAATCATGATTTGAGTTTCTTAGCAGTGAAATGGCTGTTATTTTGCCTTGTGTACTTCGCTCTCCTGGAGGGGATATGAAAGATCTTTGTAGGACACGGCGTCCCACAGTGTCCCGACTGTAAATACTTTATCCCGAAACCGTGGAGCATAACAACACTGTTATTATCTTAAGTGGGCAGCCTATTTGAGAAGAGAGGCTCCCTAAATGGGGGTAAAGAATGTGACCCAAGAGTTAGCTTTCATGCTGAGCAAGAAACAGGCCTGAACAGCCAGGCTGCTGGCTTTTGCAGGGAAGTGATTAGAAGGTGTGATTTACCTCCATTCCTAGGGCCCAACACGGTGCCTGGCACACGGGAGGCGCCTACAAACCTTTGGTTCCCAGAGTGAATGGAGAGGAAGTCATAGAGAAGTTCCAGACTTCACCTCTAGGGGTCAGAATCCTCTTCAGTGCAGATGAGCCAACTACATTCCTCAGGGTGGAGGTTCATTCCAGCAGGTCTCCTGTCTTTTTTCATACGATTTTCTGATATCACTGTTTATTATTTTGACTCACATTAGTTTTGGCTAGTACATATTCCACGAGTTTGTTGAAAAAGGGTATTTGTGAAATATTTAAGTTTGTGCATATGTGGGAATGCCATTTTGTTGTCTTCCCATGCAAAACAGCTTGGTTGTTTATAAAATTTGTTATTCTCAAAAGCTGTAGAGGTCTCTTTTTTTCACTTAGTACCACAGAAAGAAATAATAAAAAACAAAAACAAAACAGAGGCCAATCTGTGTAACTTTCCTTCCTCCCTTGACTTCCATCAGCCTCCACATTTATAAGATATTTACCTTTATTATTTCATTTAAAAAGTTTTTTTACCAGGATGCATCTAATTATGAACTTATTTTAGTCGGTTTTCCTTGGAATGAAGTGAACTGTTTTAATCTGTGAGTCTGAGACTTTTAAAAAATTTAGGTAGTCATTTAATTACAGGTTTGAATATTTCCAGTGGTTTCCTCTCTTCCTGAGGAAAAAATAGAATTCTTAGGCTGAATCTCTCTTTTGTATTCTCCCTGGTTTCCACTGCTCTATCAATCCCCTGTGCTTTGAGACTACCCCAGATTTGTCCTCTCTTACATGCCCTCAGGTTTTCGTAAGCTTAATTCTGATATTTTCCCCTCCAACATGAACTGTGTGAAATAGAGGAGTTGTGGGCCACTACTTTCTCTGTCGTCCTCTTACCTGGCCTCTGTCCCTGCTGGCCGCTTTCCTTCAGGATGTCATTTCTGAACCTTTTTTGTGGCAGTCACGGAGTCTGACCTCGTATAGAGAATGCCAAAGAGTTTCATCACTTTTTACAAAAACTCCGGTTATCATTTTCAGAAGGCTGCTAAATCTTATTCCTGCGAACATACTCAGTTTTCTCAAAAGGAAATTAAGAAAACAAATGATAGCTTCACAAAAATGATTCCTTGCTGGAACTAATTCCACTGCCACTAATGTGTGGTGAATGAGTATTTGTGAAACAGAGTTTTGTGGGGGAGCTGTGCATCCGTCTGTCTTGGGGGTGCAAATGCCCCACGATCGTAGCTACATCCTAAAAATCCCTGTGGCTGGGGGAGGGACAGCTGTGGGGAAAGGAAGTCTGCAGATCAGCCACAGGGAGCCGAGCCTGGCAACGTGACACCCTTGCCCGTAGAGACGCCAGGGTGACAGCCTGGGGCTCTTGTCTCCTGACTCTCATGCCAGCCTCCCCTCTCAGCAGCGTGTAGCTGCCTCCGCCATCCAACGCCTCCTCAGAGAAAGACTCTGTCAGATGCTTCCCTTTCCTAGGCACGGCAGGGCAGGGCGCTGGAAGGAAGCAGTGGGTGCTCGTGGTCGCCGCACTGCCCTCCCCTCATGGAGCTGCACTGTGACTCATTCCGAAGAGTACGGAGTGGGAAGGAGGGACAGTCACTTCACAGGGCGGAAATCTGACAGGCACCTCGGCCCGGGGACCAATGTCAGTATCCACAGTGGTACGTCAGGTTGATAGTAGGTACTGTTGACGTTGTGTGTGATCTCCCTCCTCAACACCTACGGCTCCAGTCATGAGAAACATTGGGTAGGTTCCCAAGGAGTGCCACCCTATAAAATCCCTGTCCGGCACCCTCAAATTTGTCAAGATCATCAAGAACCAGGAAAGTCCGAGGAATGGTCACAGTCCAGAGGAACCCAGGGAGCCTTGGTGACCAAATGTGACGTGGAATCCTGGAACAGGAAAAGGTTCAGAGGTAGGTACTAAGAAATCTGAGGAAAGAATTGACACAGGTTAATAACAACAGTGTATCCCTACTGGTTCCTTCATGTGTCATATCTATCAAACCAATAAAAAGTTGCTAATAAAAAGGGAAACTGGTGGCCTGGCGTATGGGAATAAGACTTTTTCTGTATCACTGGAACTATTCTAAGACTTAAAGTTATTAAAAATAAGTAGATTTAAAACATTTAAAAAATACTATAGTCAGGAATGAAAGAAGAGCAGGCTGGGATGAGATGGAACCAGTGACACAGGGAGGGGATGGGGACAGAACAGACTCATTTGGAAGTGCGTGAGGGGTGGAAACGGTGGTCCAGCTGGTGGCAGGAATGCGTGTCCAAACGGTGCCTGTTTACGGGCAGCGGCGTCCGCGAGAAAGGCTTTCAGAAAGTACTTACGGGATTAGTATATTATATCCTAGTAAGAAGCTCTTATTCTGGGGACATGGTGATTCATTTTACCAAATTACTGCTTGAGGCAGCTGGCTCTTTATTCTCTTAGAAACTTTTAATACTTAAAGTTATCACTCTAGGAGTAGGTAAACGTGTAAAGGTTTCAAGACTCAACAACTCGTCTGTGTTCACTAAAAATAGATGTTTTTTTTTTTAATTTTATTTTTAGAGGGAGGGAGGGCAAGAAGGGAAGAAAGAGAGGAAGAGAAACATGAATTGGCCACCTGGACCTGGGATGAACCCGAAACCCAGGCATGTGCCCTGACCAGGAATGAACCGGCCACCTTTCGGTTCGCGGGACTAGCTCCAACCCACTTAGCCACACCGTCAGGACAAAACAGATCTCTCTCTAGTCCGCAACAGTGCGTTCTTCTCTTTCTACCAAAACCCCACAGAGCGTCCCGGGCTGAGTAGCGGGTGAAAGAACTGCGTGCACAGGCGTGGGCAGTGGCTGCATTGACCGCCCTCATCAGCGGTGTGGTCGTTTGCGCCTTTGCTGCAGCCGGCGGCCTGAGGCGGACCTGAGACCGGAGTATCACTGGTCTTATTACAGCCTGTGTCTCCCGCCCCCTCTCGCCCTGTCCCTGAGGGGAGGGCCTGGGCGCATCGGCCCACTCGGGGCCACTACCCACCTCACTGTGCCCCTGCCTGCGCCCCGCTCAGCCCTTGTTGGGCACAGGGCGCTCACAGCGCTGGCGTCCCTCTCCTCGGACCGCCAGAGGGTTTCTGAAGCGTGTTCAGCTTCGCCAGCCATCAGAGCGAAACAGGGCCCCTTCGGTGGCCACGATGCTCGTTTCAGAAAGCGGTGCGCGCAGCCACAACGGAGCACATGTGGTTTCCCTCCCCGTCGCTTGTCCGCGAATCTCTCCGGCGCGCAGAGCGCAAGCGCCCCTCGCACCGCCCCAGGTGTTCTCACGCCCGCGCTGATTCAACACCCTGTCCCTCCGCCCGGGAGCGAGCTCGGAGCTGCAGCCCGGGCCGCCTCCACCCGCGCGCTGCCGCGCCCTCTAAGGTACACCGTGCTGGGCTCCGCGTGCTGCGTGTGAACTTCCTCATTTAAAATGCACAAAGGTGTGCTGTTTTGTTAGGTCTTTCATTTTTTAGGATGTTGCTTACAAAAGTGTCAAGTGTTTTACCCTTGGCGCTTGTGTTCCCATGAGCCCCAGGCACCGACGGTAACATGTGGCACAGCGAGCTTTAGACGTGGGCTTGTCGCGGCAGCAGAACTCGATCCCTCCGGGGTGCGCCCCCTGGGCTGGGCTGCGGGGCTTCGCGGCGCGCACACCCTGTGAGGGCCGCTGCCAGACGTATTTTGTCCCAGGTTCCGTCAGCTTCTTTCTATAGGTTGGCCTTGCCCACCACTTTGGGCTGCGGCTCCTAAAATCCCCCTCTGGTATCACTGTACATACCCTTGTTCATGCCTTTCTTTGAACTTACCACAGTCTGAAAGTGTCTGAAATACTAGATAATTTTTTCTTGTTTAGTAAAGGGTAAGATCCTTGAGGGCACTTCTTTCTATCCACCAACTTTTACCAGGCCTGGTGGAGTGGCACTCATTTATATTTTTTGAGTGAATGAATGGAAGGAAATGGGCACTTCATTATCTTCTTGCCCCGCCATAAATGTTTTTTACAACAACCCACACATTTTTGAGCTATCCAGTCATGTCAGCAAAGCTTTCAGGTAGGTATTGTCATTCTCCCTCTAAGCTTTCTCCAGAGAGAACTGTGGCATTTTACCAGCAGGAATGAGCACTGGGGAAAAAGAAATACGCAGACTTTTGCAGGGTCACCACACACTGGCTCTGAACTGCTGCTAAATCCAGGGAACCCAGCGCCACTGGGCGGGGCTTGCCAGAGCAGGCTGACATGGTCCAGCGAGCCACCGGGTCTGGGCCTCCAGGTGAAGCGCTGTGGGCTCAGCTGTTCCGCAGACTCCGTGGTTATTGCCCATGTCACTGAGTGTATAACTGGAGTAGGTGTGCTTCTTAACCGGAAGGGTCATCTCAGGGGTTCTGTGACCCACGAAGTGAAGACGTTAGGTAGGAGGGGCCCAGGGGCTGCCCCTGGAACGCCCCCTTCCCGAAGGTCAACAGCAACAGCAGGTCTCTGGAGAAACTACGCAGGCTGTGGGCACCGTGGAAGACCTGGACGATGCAGGTATAGTCATAGAAACCTCACCTCCTTTTAATGTGCTCGTTCGGGCTCCGTAACAGTGGGTGGGTCTTGGAGAACAGCTGCAGAATATTCTAGGTGTAATCAGGTGACTTCAGTTGCAGCTGTGAGCACTGTGGTGCCTGTTACGCAAGTGAATCAACCTTGACCTTGGAGTTCTGTTGTTGCTCATGAAAGTTCAAGTGTAGGTATTGGGTTGGCCAAAAAGTCTGTTCAGTTTTTTCCATAAAAATAAAAGATACGTTTTTCATGTTCACCAATAACTGTATTGATTTGGATATTTTGAGCATGTCTGCTATCTCATGCTACTGGCTTCTAGTGGGGAGACGCCAGGGGCACTGCTAAACATCTTCTAATGCATAAGACAGCCCCACAGCACAAGATTATTTTGCCAAAATGCCAACAGTACCAAGAAACTTGGCAAACCACTTTTGACACATCTGATCAGTCACAGCACCTTCTCCATCCACTGCCCAAATCTTGTTTTTTTGTGTTTCATTTGCGTTTTTTAACCTTTCTTGAAATAATAAAGCATAATATGCTGAAAATATTGTGTATTTTCTTCCATCTTCAATATTAAAATACTGCACAGAAATTTACCAATTTTGATTTTTTTAAAATGCATGCTGATATGACAACTGTCACAATACAATCTAACAACCTAAAAGAGTTTTGAATGGAGTTTAAGACAACTAAGCGCTACTAGAGCCATTGAACAGTAAAAACTAATGGAAATTTTTTGGTCGACCCAATAGAAAGAGTGGGGGGTGGATGCTGAGTAGACAAAAGGGTACGTTGCCCGGCCACTCAGTGGCTGCGTGTCAAGTCCTGTGCTCCTCTCTGTCGTCTGAGGGCTCGGTTCTGCTAATGGGATTTCCTGGCCAGCGGGTTCTGTTAGACTCGGACACAGGGTGCTAGAGAGGCTTGGAAATCAGAGGGCCAACACAGGGGGTCCTTCCTGCTCGATCTCAGTTGGGTTCTTCTCACAGCATCACAACGGTCTCGTATCCTCAATCCGAGAGTGACGCTTCATTTTTATAGAATTCGCTTTGGAGATTTTTAGCCTTTGAAGAACTGGGTGTCCTTGTACCCTCCATGGTCAGCAGCAGGCGCCATGGGGGCAGCTGCTTCCTGCAATTGCCAGTTTCATAACATCTTGTTCTTGAATTTTTTTTGGCATTTAGTTTTCCAGTTTAAAGAATTCTTTTACCTAGTTTAATTCTGTACATTAAACCCTCTCTGTTAAAAGGACGTGTGATTTTGTATCCTAACAAAGGTCTACATATCAGTGTATATTAACAAAATACTGTATTCACTGATTTTTAACAGAGTAGAGGTTTGTTGTTGTTGTTGTTGTTGTTGTTTAATCCAGAAACCTGAGTTGACCAGCCCTTGTGATCCACTTCACGCACAGACCGTTTGTGGCTCTCGGTGCGTGCCTCTCCCCGTCAGCCCTTGGAGACAGGTGCTGCTCATTGCCACCTGGTTTCCAAGCAGAAGAGAATTTTAATTGGTAGAACCAGTCCCTGGCCTTTCCAGCCAACCTTTCAGATTTTGCAAATGGAATCGTTCCAAATGCACAGAATTAGAGTTGGGCTTATGCTGACTTAGATCAAGCAAGAAACACACTAATGTGACATAGTGCTGAACTTTGTTTTTATTTTTGGTCTTTTAGAAGAAATAGAATTAAACAGCAGGCTAGCGGCTTCTGAGAAGCCAGGCTGGCTGAACACTCTTGGTCAAACCTCGAGAAAGGACACCGTGTTCTTGTGTCTGCTTCTCTTTGACCAGCGTTGTTGACATAGGACACGGGAACCCATGCACGCATGGAGAAGGGCGCAGACGGGCCCCAGGGGATGGCGGGTCAGGGAGCCCGTGACAGAGGCCCCTTCCAGCTCACCGCCCGCGCTGAAGCCCGTGGCAGGAAGACCCCAGCCCTGGTCAGGGAGGGGCCGAGGCTGCAGCCCCCCACCCTGAGTTCCCATGGGCTTCCTCGGCAGGGCGCAGGAAGGGCAGGCGTGGACAGACAAGCCGGAGCCCCGAGGCTGAGCCGGGCTCCGAGAACGCGTCTTTGGCAGCCTCCACACTGCCGATCAGCGCGCCTTTGCTCTGTGGTTCCCACACGTCAGGCAGAGAGGAGCCGGGATTGCTGCTTCATGAAACTGGCGCTGAATGGGACCGTGACACTGGGGTGGCAGCCCCCCTCAAGTCGGCTGGACCAGTCTCCGACTGGGCGCTTGGCAGGAGCGTCCAGAGCGGATCGCAAGAAGCAGAGCAGAGGTTCGTGCGCCCGCCCGCCGCCTCGCCCTCTCCTGCCACACCCCTGAAGAGTTTTGTCTGTTCCAGGAGATCTAGCGCTTGGGAAGCAGCCTCAGGAAAATGGGGGGAAGGACTGGAGAATCTGGGAGAACGCAGGCAGCCAGCAGATTTGGAAACAGACACACAGGCAGAGATTAGAGGACGCGTCGGTGTTTGGCTCTGAGAGGTTCCAGAGCGCCCGCGGAGCCAGCGAGACTTGGGGACGCGATGGAGGGGCAGGCGTTTGAGAAGCATCACTGTGGCGGATAAATTCAGCCTCGCTTTGTGTTCTTAGATGCGTGTGGAAATGTGAATGGCTTCTCCTGTGTGTCTGGGGCCTGGGCTGTGCCCTTCTGCGTGTGGTGTCCTGCAAGGGCGGGGCTTGTTTGGGGGTTTCCTGCAGGCTCTAGCTTGCTCGGCTTCGTTCCCATCCATGGCCATGTGTGATCGGCCAGGGCGGGCCAGCGTGGGCGGGCTCCGTTGCCGGCGGGACCACTTTCAGGTGTGGCTGAGCGTCTCTTGTTCTTCCTGCTTCAATTCACGGGCATGCACATAGGTTCTCTGAGAGCCTATTTTATCCTCACCCGAGGGACATGCTTATCGGTTTTAGAGAGAGGGGAAGGGGCGGGAGGGGTTAGGGTTAGAAAGAGAGAGACAGGCAGGCATCAGTCTGTCGTTCCACTCATTTATGCATTCATTACTTGATTCCTGTATGTGCCTTGACAGAGGATTGAACCCACAACCTTGCTGTTATCAAGACCACAGGAAACTAATTTTTGGATCTGTAGCTTTGTTTACTCCCTCCCTCCCCTCTCATGCATGGCCTCCAGCCCTCCTTTCCGCTTCCAGCTGGCTGACTCAGCAATTGCTCTGGTCCTAACTAAGACAGAGTGTTCTCCTTAAAAAAGACATCATTAAGTGCTCAAGACAGCTGTTACAGGCTGTTAGTAGATGCTTGCAACTTCCCTGCTAACGTAATGAAAGGGGTTTAAGAAAAGCTTTGATAAAGGCGTCAGTACCTTCCGTTATAGATTCCTCCCAAAGGCCATTTGCCCACGAATTGTTGCTGACTTGGTGTGTGGGGGGGAAGGAAGGTCCAGGGTTTCCCGCTCTGCCATCTTGCTGACATTATTCCTTCGCCAGCCGCTGTCTGTTACCTCACCATATTTTCTTTACAGCGTTTTCACTCTCTGAAATCAACCTCACACATAAAAATACTTGGTTATTTCTGTTTTCCCTCACTGAAAAATTACCAGCTCTCAAAGAGCAGGGATCTAAGTTGTTGATCCCTAATGTCTCAAGTGTCTTAAGCTCTGCTGGGCCCAGGGTAAACCTTCAATAAATATTTATTAGCTTAATTAATTAAGCAGCGTCATGTTGCAATTGCATCTCTGAATTCCAAAATGAAAATGGTTTTCCCATTGGTTTTCCCAAGGCTTGCCGCCCCCCCCCCCCCGAGGCAGTGCAGCGAGAAGGCTCGTAGGGCTCACAGACGCAGGACTGGCAGGACGATGTCCGGGCTCGTGGGTTCCCTTCTGCTTGGTGGCACGGCATGGCGGCAGGGGCAAATGTCCCGAGACAGTTTATCAGTATCACAGCGATCACCCTAGCTGTCGCCGGCCGTGATGGAACGCTCGCTACATAAAAAAAGGTTACATAAAAATATATTTATGTAACTTCCTTATTCCATCAACTTTGAGAAGCAGGCTGGATTCCCATTTTACAAAGGAGAGAAAATTGTAGTCAGAACCTCCACCACTGAATGACTCCTTGAGGTTGGAGGCATGTGGTGTTAAGGTGAGGACATCGATCCGACGCCGTTTGTTGGAGAGAGAGAGAGGTTCCTCACTTTTCTCCACTTCCACTGGATTTCTGTAGCTCCGGAGCAAAGGTGCTGGAGGTCGAGGCACGCCTGAAATGTGTACTGTTCTATTTGGCAGGTGGTGCACTGACAAGAAGCCAAACCCCACAGGCAATAGCAATGTTGTCGATTAATCACTGTGTACCAGACACTGTGCCAGGCATTTTACATGTGTGAGCTAACATAAACTGCGCTCAGTGGGGCCCCGGTGCTTATGTGGTTTAAACCAAGGACCCACATCGAATAGGCAGGACTAGGATTTGAACACGTTGGTCCGTCCCCTTTACCACGAGCTACTGAAATATGCGGCACATGGGGATAGTGCTTGTTGCCATGGAGAGAGGGGATGATGCTACCTTCCTGGCGGTTCGTGTATGTTCCCGTATATGTACCCTACATTTTAGATAAATGCCTACGTTTTTTTCCTGCCTGTTAAAGTTTTGCTCCCCAACACCCCCTTTGTTTTAAAGTCTTACTTATCCTTGAAAACCCTGTGCAAAAGCTGACTCCTGCATGTTGTCCTAACGCCTCTTGGTGCTGGCCTCCCTCAGTCATCCACTGTCCTCTGACAGAAACTTCTACTAGGGTTTAGGTCCTCTTTCCTTTTTTATCTCTTGTTCTGGCTTGTAATGTCCTTTAGAGGCAAAGGCTATTTTCTTTCTTATTATTAAATGCATCGGGGTGACATAGGTTGATAAGATCATAGAGATTTCAGGTGTGCATTTCTGTGGTCTGTGACCTGTCTATAGCTTTGTGTGCCCGCCACGCAAGGCTGTCTTCTTGACCTTTGTATGTTGACAGTAATGATGTCTTTCATTTAAGTGACACTCAGTTGGTAGTCTGTATGATTTTGAAACAAAATTCTGACCCTTTTATGAGTTGTGATTAAAACTTCCCAAATTAACTTTGTACTTTGTGGGTACAAAATCAACTTTAAAAACAAGTACGGTGTATATATTCACTGTAGGAAAAAATAGAAAATGCTTATAACCAAAACAGTAACTGAGAAAATCTGTTCTTCCAGCACCAGACATAACCATGGCTAACCCTCTGTCATCTGCCCGTTCACCAGGCGCCTGCGTCCTCGCATGCGCTCAACTGAATCACACCTCACTCCTTCGACCACGGGTCACGTGATACCTTAGCTTTATCAAAACAGCTCACGGACACGTCAGCTAACGTTCAGGAGGTTAAACTGGAATGCACAAGTCCCCTGGAGGGCCTGAAGGTCCCTCTAGGCCTCGGCCGCAGTACTTTTCTTGTGCTCGAATCCTTAAATAATGCTCGCGTTGGAAAGAATGAACCTCTCGCTTACAGTCACTGCCCTGCAGGCGAGAGACTTAGCAGTCAACGCGTGTGATCTCAGTCATTTCAAGGGAGGTCTTCAAGTGAACTTAACTAATATGTTTTAAGAACCTCCCCCTACCCCTGCTGTTGGTTTTATCTAGCTCTTCCTTGATCTTCTGTCAGTAAGACGTTAATGCCTAAAATACACTTTGCCAGGGTCACTTTCTACATTTTCCTGACAGCTCGACACAGCTTCCCCAGTGTGCTGCAGCGCCTGGTTACGGGGCGAGAGTCCAGTGGTCATTCTCAAATTTTTTTTATTTTTAAGTCACATAAAAAAATTTTAAACTGTGCATCCTTTCGTGCCTTTTGAAATCAACCTAGGCATGCAATGTCCATCAGCAACGATGCCATTCGTGCCTCTGGGCTAGGGCAATTGAAAATGCGGCGTTATTTATTTATTTTTATTTTTTGAAGTATCGTTGGCATACAATCTAATATTGGCTGTACTAGTGTCAGGTGTACAATAGTGATTCCACGTTTTTATACTGTGCAATGTGATCACCCCACTAATTCTAGTTCTCACGGGTCATTTTGCAGACTTATCACAATATCGTCGACTGTATGCCTCTTTACCTTTTTCGCCCGTCCCCCCACCGCTCCCTGCTGGTAACCGCCCCTTTGGTCTCTGCATCTATGGTCTGTTTGTGTTTTGCTTGTTTGGGTTTGGTTTTGTTTTTAGGTTCCATGTGCAAGTGAAACCATATGGTATTTGTCTTTCTTTGCCTAGTATTATTTCACTCAGCATTATACCCTCTAAATCCACCCATGTTGTCTCAAATGGCAGGATTTCACTCTTTTTTATTGCCGTGTAATGTTCCATGTTACATACATGCCGCATCTTCTGTGCATATCCACGCACCGACCGATGGACGCTCAGGCTGCTTCCGCATCTCGGCGATTGTAAATAATGCTGCAGTGAACTAGGGGCGCGTATATTCTTTCCAATTAGTGTTCTCCTTTTCTTTGAGTACATAGCCAGTGACAGTGCTGGGTCATATGGTAATTTTATGTTTAGTATCTTGAGTGGGAATGTGGACCCAATGGGGCGCGACCACCCGGACCACTTTCTGAGGCAGTGGGACTTCGGAGAAGGGTATGTTTGGAAGTATTGGGTTGGCCAAAAATTCCATTACATCTTTTCCATAAAATAAAAGACACATTTAAAAATTTTTTTATTGTTCAGTCACAATTGTCCCCATTCCCCCCCCCCCCTCCATTACTCTCCCCTTCCCTACCCACCCCCACCTCCCACATTCAATCCTCCCCTCCTCGTCTTTGTCCAGGGGTCCTTCATACATGTTCCTTGACTTGACCCTTCATGTTCACTAATAACTTTATTGATTTGGGTGTTTTGAGTATGTCGGCTGCCTCCTGCCATTGGCTTCCAGTGGGGAGGGGCCAGGGGCGCTGCTAAACATCTTCCCGTGCCTAAGACAGCCCCACGGCAAAGGATTATTTGGCCAAAATGTCAATAGTACCAAGAAACTTGGCAAACCACTTTTGACACATTTGATCAGTCACAGCACCTCCTCCATACGCTGCACAAATCTTTTTTGCATTTCAGTTGTGTTTTTACCCTTCTTGAAATGATAGAGCATAATACGCTGAAAATGTTGCATATTTTCTTCCATCTTCACTATTAAAATGGCTGCACACCAATTCACCAATTTTGGTAAGTCTTTTTTTAAATGCATGCTGATATGACAGCTGTCATAATGCTAACGGAATTGTTTCGAATGAAGTTAAAGACAACTAAGTGCTACTAGAACCACCGTACGGAAAAAAACTGAATGAACGTTTTTGGCCAACCCGGCGGAAGGCACTGGTTTCCATAAAACCTTGGGCGTGTGCTCTCAGGGGGTCTTTGTTGTGCCCGGACAACCGCGCCCGCCCAGGACTGGCGATGCTGTTAGGACACGTCCGCCCGTGGGCCCTGTGGTTGTGGGCCCTGGTGGCTGTGTGTCCCTGGAGTCAGAGTGCATTTCACCTCCATATCCTGTCTCCAGGGAGTTTGGATCTTGAAATTATTATTCACTAAATGTTTTCATTCCGAATTAGTCATAGTTGTAAATAACACCTAGATCAGAACCTGAAGTTTCTCTTCGGTGAGTATACTAACAAGCCTTTTCCCCATTCAGTTGACATTGAAGATTGGTGATAAAATTTACTGGGAATGGAGACAGAAATATGTCTAAGATGTAAACATTTTTCATCTGGAAATCTTTTGAGTAAGTAAAATGACAATAGTTTTGATAAGTTCTCCAACTTTTATTCCCATTATCCAGAGAAAGGACTTTTGAATATATGTTAAATGTTTAGTTTGCCCCTTATTAGCATTTGCTATTTTTATGAATATTGTCATAATACACTTAAACTCACAAGTCTGTCAGAAGTGGCATTAATAAACAGACATTGACCTTCTGTAAAATAAACACCTCAAAGGCTTACAAGTGAGTCCGAATATTTATAGATGAGCAATAGTTTGAATCCCAATTTCTCATTCGCCTTTGACTCAGTGCTGCCGGCTGACTTTCTAACACCCATGCGAGCAGCGGGGACAGTGCGATCTGGAACTGCGACGCTGGTTCTGAGCGTCTGCGGGAAGATGGCCGCCTTGTCACAGTCTGTCTGCTTAGCAACTGAAGAAGCAAACGGAGGTGACATTAAAGTAGCTGGCTCGCCGCACAGAGAATTATTTTGCTTCATACTCTGGTCATTGAATTGCTTCTGTACCTCACTGAAAACTCATGACCAGAGTGTAAAAAGTTGAGAAAGATAAAAAAGTGAACAGGCTTAGGCCTCAGTTCCATTTGAAATAGAAAAGAGCATGACACTCTGAAGAAGACACTAAATGACGCGAAAACTCACAGATGATATGTAGGGAGATCCTTTGGAAACCAGAGCATGCCATTTAATTATTGATATATTTTATTTTTACCTAAGGGCATTGCTTTCTGATTGCATTCATTAACAGAAAATGTAAAACACAACTTAACTGCTATGGCACTTGTAGTTCATGTGGTTCGTTTTATAATCTACATCGAATGGCTATTAAAAACAAAGAGAAACAAAACCTGATAAGAAGTCTAATGGTTTGATGAGATTTTAGCATTTCGTCAAGTGTGCAGCGCCCTCTAGTGCCGGTTTGTATGAAGACCCCCCCCCCTCGCGGGGCTCAGGGTGCTCAGCGTCTGAGAACTTCGCGCTGCTTCGGCAGCAAGGGCTCCCACGTCGAAATAAGAAATGACGACTATGACTTTTCATAAGCGTAAAGCGCCGTGGAAATGTGCATACCCCTTGCGTGTGTTTATCTCCTTCACAGGAGTAACAGAGAAAACTAGTTTGAAATCCTGGTGAATCGTGTTCTTTTAGGGATATGATAAAGGTCTCCATCTCAATGATATCCTTGGGGCTTCCCCGATCTCGTAAATATTGACACTTTGCTATCACCGGACGAGCGCTCTTCGATGTGAAACGGATAGGAGCTTAGGCACCGGAGTGAGACTGCCGGAGTTTAAACCCCACCGAGCCCTGATCGGTTCACATCTGTTCCTTGCCAATCTGACTTTGCGAGTTACTTAACCTTCCCTGTGCCCCAGTTTCTGCCTCTCTCAAAGGCTTATTGGGAAGATTAATGACATAATCCGTGCCAAGCACCCAGCAGGAGGCTGACCCGTGAGGAGCACAGTCCCAGGGGGTTCGTGATGTGAGGCACTTTGGGGCGCGGGGGACAGCAGTGACGGGAAGCATGTCAAAGAGCCCACATGTAACTCATCCTGAATGTTGTGACCATTGGCGAAATCAGGGCTGAGTGGTCTAGGCTCAGACTTTGTTCCGTAGATCCGCTATCACCCTGACGCGTTTGCCCCGGACAGGTTAACCAATACGATGTTCCTTGTGGGTCCAGGAAGACAAAGCACGCTGTCCTGATGATGGTGGTGACCTTTCACCACGTGCTGGGTGCCTTTCCATGCTGTCCACAGGGGGCTCGCATACAGTGAGAGCTCACCGTTCTCCCAGGACAGGAGCGTTGCTTTGTTTCCTGCTGGCACAGACGATGAATCCCCGGCATCTACTGCTTTTCACTTGGGGAATCAAATATCAAATATTTCATGGCTTCAAGGCCACAGGGCCATTACATGGTAGATAATTCTGTATGACTGTGGCCAAATCTCTTATAAGTATGGAAGCTCAAGGAAAGATCCCGAGGTTCTCCCTCCCTGCTACACCTGTTCTCCCCGAGCTGTTCACTGTGGGAGGGAGGGACCTGCTACGTGGCCCCTGTTTAGAGCCCTGATGCAAGCCACGGAATTCAGTCTCACCCGGGATCTCTGCCCCTCGGGGAGGCCCCCCAAATAGTCTCAGACGTCATGTGGTTCTCAGGGGACGGTGTTTCTAAAACACAAGTGAACATCTGAAGAGCAGCTATTGCTCCCAGTTTACCTGCAGCTTGGAATCCAGCCGAAATGCAGGGATGCTCTAACATGGGCGGGGCCCAGGCTACGCCCGTCAGCCGGCGCCCCGAGAACGGAGACGGCTCACAGAGGTGGTTTTTCTTCAGACGTCATCTGCTTCCCCTATAATGGTCTGGGGACTTTCTCACACCTTTCCTCACGTGTCCAAGTGTTGGGGAAAGATGATGGTAAACGGAAATTTTATTTTAGGATGATTAATACAAATACACATTCAAGCATGTCTTTCTATTCAGGCGATTTTGGAAAGGAATACAACGAGGTCACAATGAAGATGATTTTTGCCATAGTGCAAATCGTCGGGCTTTCCAGCCCTGTCTGTTACCCCATCGTGTGCGCATTCATGAACGAAAACTCCAAGATCTCTTGTCTGCAGTTTGTCACTGCGTGGTGAGAGAGCCCTGCTCTCCTGCATGGAGGCGTGGATGCCAGGGGACGGCCAGGACGCAGAAGTGAGCCGTGGGCTGCCGCAGAGAGACCAAGGGAGAGGTGTTCAGGGACAGCAACATCGGTGGCAGGCTGGGTGACCAGCCCGAGGAGGGGAGGCGTCCCCAGGGACAGCTGCCCCGTCCAGTTCTGAACATCTGAGAATTCTGCCTCAGGCTGCTGGAGTTTGTGACAACAGTGTCTACATAATTAACGTCATTCACAGCTTAACCTGAGGGGGAAAGTATTTTGTGCAAAGGTCAAAGACATTGTTTAAATCTTTGAATGCCGAAAAGAAGGAACCTTAAGTCACTTTTTCCATAAGAAATACGACATTGTACGTGAAAACACGATTTTGAAAAATTAGTGAACTATCCTTGTAGATTATAAGCGTGGATTTAAAAAAATCTTATACACACTTGGCCATTAGTTTTCCCCCATCCAGCCAATGTAATGTGGCTTTTTCCATGTTATTAAATTGGACGAGAAAACAAAAATAATATCCTTGTTCCTGAAGAAGAGTTGCACACTGTTAATGTAATTTTTTAGGGCCCTGTTGAAACTTTAGGGCCATGTTTCGCAGACAAGGCCTGTCCAATAATCGCAATGTCAGAGGAGATGGGGACGCCGCAGGTGACAGTTGAAGGAGGTTCAGAGGCCGACAGCGGGTTTGAGCTCCTCGCGGTCCTGCCAGGCACCACCGCTGTGCCCACTGGCACGTCCCCTCAGCCCTGGAGGCTGCGGAGCAGCGGGCCCGGGTTCTGGGCCCTTTCATAGGTCCTCGGGGCACA
>PVJD01015359.1:0-25237 GCA_004026545.1 Mormoops blainvillei | reverse complement strand
TGGTAATAACTCTTATAACGGGCAAGATCTTATTTAAATTGCTTAAGGGAGAGGTAAAAATTTCTCTTGCTCTCACAGGGTCTTGCTTGTCTTCATCTCAAAGTAAATCCACGTGGCAAAGTAGCATATCTTGGGGAGGCCTGTTCTGAATCCACTCTGTATGAATCAATGAGCAACCTCTGTCAGTGAGGCAAACTACGGTTGATATAGGAAAGTAGGCATAGCTGCCCAGGAATAAAACAAATATCCTAACTGTTGGCAATGGTGCTCCCATCACAAGATATATTAACCAATATTATGAGATGGGAAGTGTTCTACTTTAGAATCACCCAGAAAGGATAATTTAAAGGAGACTTCTGCTCCAGATAAGAGGGTGACTTTTGAGAATTTTAAGATCTTTATCTCAGAGATTCTGCTCATTCTAGACTATTCTTGAAGGCCTACAGCACCAAATAAAAACAACAAAGACATAATGTGTCTGTCTGTACTGCAAATCCTGGCCAAACAGAAAGCAAGTGTCATGCTGCTTGAGTGGAGGAATGTATCTGCCTCTACACAGCCCTCTTCCAGACTCAGCCCAAACATACTCATCTCCACAATCATCTCCATGACCCAGCCCACTTCTTCCCCACCCCCATATAAGCCTAGAGGAGTAGAGGAATGGGAATTTGAGTAGTAGATCTCTTACAGATCTGTGACCCTCTTAATTCTTGCATCCCTCTTCAGTTCCTCCTTCGGATCCACATTTCCAATTGGACGTTATATGGTTGGAAGACATGACCGTGATCCTGTGTATTCTGACCGTCTTCATCATCATGCTCATTTCCTTTATTTACTTTAGATTCAGAGGTAAACGGAAGTGGGTGGGTGGTAACTCAGAAGGTATCCATCATCTGACTGATTTCCCAATATTCCAAGAGGTGACCTTCCTGTTCTTGTGCCTTAATAGCTAGAAAAAGATGGGGGGGAAGCCCCTACGCCCTATATAAGGGTTTCCTGCTTGTAGACTTCTTGAGGCTGTTGGGGTTTCTACTAGTGCCGGAGTCAGTGCCTCAGATTCCAACAGCAGTCTCAGTCCTAATTCACAACCGTGACAGCTCTCCAAGTAAACTTGGAAGGCCCAGCTTTTTAACCCAGAAGCATTCACTAAAGCTTTCTGTGTCCTGAGCTCTTCGCAAGGCTTAATTATTTTCTTCTATTTTGATCTCAGAGGCAGAACTGGAAACTTAATATTATCGTTTCTCTTTCAGAAAATTTTAAGCATCCACAGAGGCTGGAACAGGAACATTTCTAAACCTATGTTCACAGGAAGGCACATAACTTTGACACACATCCTAACTAATGCCCAAAGATGAAAGTCCTGGCTTTATTGTACTAATATGACCTCCTTATGAAAATGGAAAAAAATGCAGACTTACTCATCCAGGAAGAAAAAAATGTATTTCCTGATACTTGTGCTCCCCAGTAATTTATAATCCTAAAAAGTTACATTTATAAAGGCAGGCAAAGTAATGCAAATATATACTCTGGATTACCAGCAGATTCTCCCCTCCCATCTATAATACAAACCCATGGTGAGTTATTATGTACAATATAAAGTGTTGGTAGTAAAAAAAAATTTTAAAAAATGATGAGCTACCTGCAGCCTTCCAGGTGAGGCTTGAAAGCCACAGCATTGCACAACGCTGTCTAAGTACCTCATGCTAAACAATTGCACCTCTTGAGAGATTCCCCTACAGGCCTTCCAGATTCTTGTCTACGTTAATGTCCGTGTTATAAGTTGTGACAGGAGAAATTATATTTACTTAAGAAAAAAAAAATAAGAGGCCCTGACCTAGAAGCACTAAGAATGGGTACTTTTAAAAAATCCTTGTATCCATTGACTCTTGGTTTTCCTTATACTACCTGTGGAAAGCTGCCAGATGTCAAGGTGGCCCAGTCGGACTGGCCAAACTGATTGTTCGCAGTCCAGCTATCCCCTGTTGTGTATAAGCCAAAGAGGAAAGTAGCGCTGGCTCCTCACAGTTCCATTTGCCCCGTAGAAAAGCACTGGGCCCAGGTCAGGCGACATGCAGTGCCAGTGGGAAAGTTGTGTCTCACTACAAAGGAGCACTGAAATAAACGGCTTTGCAGTTTTATGGGCTGAGGGACAGGTGGGAGTAGAGTGAGGAAAGAGAGAGAGAAGGACTAAGAGTGGAAAAGTACTGAGTCAGAGTGGAGATGGGTGTTTCACTCAAGGTAACTGCCCTCCCCCACCCCCAATCAAAGGGTCTCAGCAGGGGTGGCTGGAAAGCATCTCAGCTGAGGCCCCCAACAAGAATGTCTCCAAAAGGAGGTCCTGGGCTACGGTTGAAAATATGCACAGGGCATGGCTGCCTGGGGGTGGAGGACTGTGTCCTTGACAGCAACTCCCTCTAGAAACTGCAAAGCATTGATTGGCTGTGCACCGAGCCTGATGTACAGAGGGCCGCTTTCGACATGGGCCTGCTAGGCAAAGCCTTTGCAATATCCCGCAGTCAGACAAGGGATCACACGCAGGATATTGGCCTGGAATCAGAGCCCTCATTACCTCTGCAATGTTGAGAAACAGTCCACCTTGAAATTAAACCAAGGCAAGGGATAAGTGTGTGCTTCCTATAATACTGAATTGGGCTTCTCATTTCCGGTTTCTGCTACTGAGAACAACCACCCAATCACTATCCCTGTGTCCATAGGCATGGGTTACTAATGCGGGAGTAGTAGGAAGCCTGTGGCCAGTTTCATTCAAGTCACGTTTGTCTGTTGATCTAGTGGGATTAAAAACAGGGTTAGAGTCAAGGAGAAGTTTTACTGTCTCTCACAACAGAGGTGACCAGAGTTGCTAAAAACAGGTCCTGTTTTCAGGTTTATGGGGCTGTGAGGCCATTTCTTGATGCTGCTCTTCAGAGCCCATTGAGATCCATGAACAAGGTGTTTAGCCACTCAGTGATTTTACCAAGTATCTTTTTTGTTTTCCCCAGAATTCAATGGAAAAAAAAATCAAGACAGTACCTTGATTGATTTGAACTAAGGATTATACAATGCAGTAAACTGAAAAGACCCAATTTATTCTATTTATTATCATATATCTCACATTGCTAACCAACATTATAGACTTTTAGGGCAGCAAACTCATGATAACATAGCTGGTTGAAAATGGTCAAAATTGAAATATAAATGCTCTAAATTAGTGGCTACATTTTTTAATTAAAAAATAATCAACTACCTCTCACAATTAAATCAATTTTATTTTACAAAGACAAAAAATTTCCCCAAATATATTTCCTACGTTTTTTAATGCTTTCCATAATTCTACCAAGTTTGTGTTGGGCTTTTATTATTATTTCCATTGCTTTTCTAGTAGCGATTTTCTTAGCTGGTTTATTGAATGAGTTCAGCATTTTTTTATATGCAGAAAGTTGATTACTCCAGTTTCATGTCTCTGTTTCACAAGTTTCCAAGTTCCAGGAGGTTAAGAGGATGCATAAGCACATTTAGAAAAATGTAGAAAGCAAATCCACAGATCCACTGCAACTTCTGATGTGTCTTGTGACATAAACGTCAGTTTTATTGTGCAAAAGCCTTTTCCGAGCAAATACTGATTTACTATTATCTGAGCTATGAGGATAGAGAGGGAGAGAGAGAATTCTTGATTCAAGTTTCACCAAGGTATTCATTTACTTCAGCTGTAAAGAGAAAACACGCAAATTAAATCAGACTCCTTTCTAGAGCACCTTTATTCCTTGTGGGCTTCTATTCTGCAGAAATTTCTCTCTCATTGATTTAAGCTAGAGAATTTAAATTCATGACTTCTAAATAACAGTTTTCTCTCATGGGTTTCCAAAGAAGTCTTTGGCATCTCAAAGGAGATCAATATGTTTGCAAACACATTTTCATTTGAACTACTTGCCTTTAGTAAGATGTGAATTTAAAATGCATTGACTAAATTTTATTTCCTTGACAGAATTCCTAGAAAAGTTAAATCATCAACAAAACAACCACCGACTTGTGGGGAACTGTGGATGAAGAGAAGATGGTGGAACAATATGCTAAGAGCTCAGAAGCAAATAACTATGGCCCTACAATTTTATATATAACCAAGTAATTCCAGGTGGAGGGCAAATAAAATATATTTGTATATTCAAATTCACATTTCATTTGTAGCTTTTGTACAAACTATGTTAATTCTAAAGAAAGAAGAAGAAAGAAGAAAGAAGAAAGAAGAAAGAAAGAAAGAAAGAAAGAAAGAAAGAAAGAAAGAAAGAAAGGCCTTGGAAATATAATCAGGGATAACAAATCAGGGGAAAAACTGGATTAAAACCAATAATCTACATGGCAAAATGGAACTAACTCTCTGAAAGTAGAAGTAAATCTACATCAGTAATTAAATGTATCTAGAATTAAACAATTAAAAGAAAGATACTCTCCAGTCTATGATATTACAAGAGACTTAACCAAAGCATAATGACAGAGAAAAGTGGAAAATACAGGGATATAAAAACCAAAACTATGCAACTTCTACCAAAAAATATGTGAAAAGATCTATTAATATAGGGAAATAGATAATTTAAAAGAAATTAGTTGGAATAAAAAGGTAACTCACAAAGATAAGAACCTTATACCAAAACTTTCTAAATATAAGTGCATAATATATATATACTAACAATGCACTCTTAAACCTATAAAGGAAATACTTAAAGAAATGCAAGTAAAAATATACAATTCTTTAAACACTAATATTTTAACGTGCCTCTGGGCTGCAGGAATTGGCAGATCAAATAATAGTACCTGCTTCATAGGTTCCTAATGGTGATGACTTGATTTAATATCGAGTAGAGCTTTGCTTAGGGTCTGGCACTACAGAAATTTTATCTATAAAATAATATGTGAAAAGATTCTTAAAAATCACCATTCAGGGTGATGAAACCCAACACAGTGAGATTTCATCTTTTCACTATGGGACTCTAACATTTAACAGCCTCAGGCTGTGACGATCATTTGTGGAAATGGGAAGTCATACATTTCTTCTTTGAAAATAAATTAGTAAAAACAATTGGGATAGAAAATAGTTAATAATTAATAAAAATTAGTGTAGCATAAAAACAAATTAAATTTTTACATTTCCACTTAGACTATGTGTTTGTTGTGGTTCTGAGTGAAATTATAAAGAGAGAGCACAAGACAGAGAAAACATTTATTTTTCAAGGTGGAAATAAAATTCAGTAAATAAATGCATTTTCTTTCAATAACTTGAGTGTATCTTATGCAGATGTCACAGTCCAATCAGGCTGCTATAACAAAATGTCATGGACTGGGTGGCTTATAAACAACAGAAATTTGTTTTTCCCCCAGTTCTGGAGGCTGGGAAGTTCAAGATCAAGTCTCCAAAAGATTTGAGTGTCTGCTGAAGGCCCACTTCCTGGTTCACAGACAGCTGTCTTTTCACTGTGTCCTCACATGATGCAATGGCTGAGGGACCTCTCTGGAGCCTCTTTTATTAAGCAAATAATGCCAGTTATGAAGGCTCCATCCTCATGATCTATTCACACCCTAAAATCCCACCTCCACATACCATTACACTGGGAACCTGGTTTCAACAGAATTTGGGGCAGGGGGGAGGGGCAGTGGTGCTGCAGGGCCAGGGTGGGTGGTTAGGGGACACAAACATTCAGTTTATAGCAACAATGTTGAGTACACAGTTAAATCTTAGAAAGATTTACATCAACGCAGATAATGTTGGAACACAAGGACACCTTAAAAGGAATAATTCAGGTTTAGTAATAGTAATATAAATTTGAAATACAACGAGATATGAAATATATACTTATAAATACACACACACACACACAATACCTACAAAAACAATCTGCACACTGCATCTTATTAAATATGGTGGGAATCTGTGGTCATTTTAGCCAAGGGATGTTCCCAGCTCCCATATGGTAGATATTAAGGAGATAGGCTTTCTAAAAAACTAGAAATCTTAAAGCAGAAACACTGGCTTACAAAAATCCAGGCACTGAGCGAGCTCCTCACACAAGGGTAAAGGCATGACCTTGTTTTTAATTTGATTTAATAACCAGGAGAGCTTGGTCTTGGTAAATATCATCTTAAAATAAAGCAAAATCACTTTTCTCAGATTGTGATAGAATCATCTCTATTTAACCGACATTTGTTAGAAGACATTGTCATCTAAACAAAATCCTAATTATCCTAATTGGAATTTATGTCCTTCCAAAGTGTCAAATAGGTTATTTGTTTTGTACCTTTTGTATCGTATTTTATGTTGAAAAGTCAGCGATCTGTTTTATCATCGCTCCTGTGGGGACAATGGGTCTTCAGTAGATCACTTCAAATGCTTTCGCTTCAATTTGGTTTTCATAATCTGTTTATGAAGTGTTTGGTACAGTTTAATTTTTATTTATCCTGCTTGAGTTTCACGTTCCTGTTTGAATACATGAATTTAAAAATAAAATTCCAACCATCATTTCTTCAAATATTTCTTCTGCATTATGCTCTTTTTCTTTTGGTTGTCTAGTTGCATGTATGTTAGATTTTTACAGTGTCTCTCTTATCTCCCTATGCTTTTTTCTTTATATCCTATTCTTTCTTCTTTCTGTTCTTCAGTTTGGATATTTATAATTTTAGAGTCTCCCAGTTCACAAACCTGGTGTTCTCCCTGCTTAATGTGCTTGTTTAATGAGTTTTTTTTTAATTTCAGAAGTTTTATTTTCTTCTTCTAGAAATCCCAAGTATTTTTCTTACATTCCGCTTCCATGGTGATGCTATGTAACTCTTCCTCTACATGCTTGAACACTCAATTACAGTTATTTTAAACTTATCAGTTAATTGTCTCAGTCCACTGTGGGACTATTAGTTCTGTTTCTACTGTCTGTTTTTTCTCTTAGTTTATATTGAGATGATTTTGTCCTTTCTCAGACATGAAAAATTTGATTTAAGGACATTGTGATAGCTTTATATTGATTCCATTTGTCTAGACTGAACTATACTTTCCAGAATGCCCTTTCTTTTATGTTTCCAGATTCAGTGGGTCACAAGAGAAATGTGCAGGTAGACCTGCAATGGCTCTACTTTCCCATGAACTCTTCTTCAACTTCCCTGACTCCTAAGCTAAATGAGTGTGTTCACTCTGTGACGAAGGGCCTTGGATTCTCCAATTTAGTCTCCTCAACAAGGTCAGAGGCAATAATCCTGAAGTTGTCAGAAGTAATAAGAATAGGTACGGATTTTTCTCCATCTTTGTGAGGTTCTAGTTCATCCAGTGGATTCTAACCTGTATATATCTTTGCTAATGAGGTCCATTTTACTCCATCTTCCAGTATTCACAAGGGATATAGGCTGTTATTTGCAAGGTAACTACTGAGCTGAGAAACAGAATATAAGAGGTTAAGTTAAAATGCTGAAAAGCTTACTCTTCTTATCTAATTTCAGCTCTTTTTTCTAATTATTGTCTCCCTGGTTGTTTAAGCTTTTGGTTAGTTCCCAGAGTTCTGAAAAAAGTTGATTTCTGACATATTTTTCCAGTTTACTCATTATTTTATAGAAAAAAATGTATGATTTAGCTAGCAGTGCCATAACAAAATACCATAGACTAGGTATAGCTTAAATAACAGGCATTTATTTTCTCACAGTTCTAGAAGCCAAAAGTCCAAGATCAGGGTGACAACATGGTCAGTTTGTGTTGAGGCCCCTCTTCCTGGCTTGTAGGTAACCACCATCTCATTGTGTGCTTTCACAACCTCTTCTTTGTGCACACAGAGAGAGAGAGAGAGAGAGAAAGGGAGAGAGAGAGAGAGCGCGCGAGAGAGAGCAAGTTCTCTTGTCTCTTCTTATACTAAGGTTAATCCTATTGAATTTTTCTAAACAGCACTTCAAACTCCACAACTCATTTATCTCTGTGACTCAATGTACTACACATTAGGTGTTCATAGTTCTGATCCGATCATACTGATCTCACAGAAGATCATTTCAAATTAATGAGAACTTAGGAGAGAAGCCACTTAAAAAGCCATTCCTATTATATTCTATTTCTTTGCTTTACTTACTGTCTCCCTGATTTATTTACTCTTATTTTCTAAGCCCAAAATGCTGACTATTTTAAAAGTCCAATTTAAACTCCGCATTCTCCAAAAATCTTTCTTTGATGTATTAGGTCCACATCAAACTTTTCCTCCTCTGACATTTTGGATTAAGGTATAACAGTTCACTCTCTTAAAATCTCATGTAGACACTTATATATTTCCTTGGATCATTTTGCACTGAAGTAGAAAAGTGCATGATGTCTAAATGTGTTGCTTTTCCCTATAGTTTATACTAGTTATGTATACAGTAGTCATCAAAGAAATATGAATTAAGACCCCAGTATCATAACACTGCACACCAACCAGGGTGGCTAAAATTTAAAACACTGGCATCTATTATTATTATGTAGAAGCAATTATGTTTTCTGTAAAATTACTGGTATTAATGTAGGTACACAGCTGTTATTTTTGAGGTATTTATTTTTCCATCCCTTTACACTGAAATTGCTTTCCCAATAGAATAGAATAGATAGGTAGATGATAGATGATGGAGGATAGATAGATAGATAGCTAACTAGATAGATGAAAATTTATTATAGAAATTGTCTCATATGGTTTTGGAGAACAAGAAATCCCATGATCTGACATCTTCAAGCTAGAGAACCAAGAAAGCAGGTGTTATGATTCAGAGCAAGTCAGAAAGCCTGAGGTCAAGGGGAACCAACGGCGTAACTCTCAGTTCAAGGCTAATAGCCGAAGACCCACGAGCTCTAATGTCCAAGGGCAGGAGAAAATGGACATCCCAATCCAAAAAGAAAAAAGAATTTTCTCTTCCTCCACCTCTTTGTTTTATTTGGACCCTCAGTGGATTAGATGATGCCTGCCCACATTCATGAGAGCCACCTGTTTTACTCAGTCTACTGATTCAAATGCTAATTTCTTCCAGTAACACACGCAGAGACACACCCAGGAATGATGGTTTATCTGAGCATCCTTCAGCCTAGTTAAGTTGATGCATAAAGTTAACCATCATAGCATAGGTTGAGAAAAATCAAACATCCTCAATTTTGGAATTTCATCCAACTTGAGTCTCAGTTTGAAAATCAGCGATTTTAGTTATATATCTAATTATGGTACACTGGGATTATTGCAGGAAAATATTTAGATGATCTAGTACATTTATGTGTTTCTTAGCTTATTGCTTTTTCTACATATAGATAGTCCCCTTGCTTATGATCTTAATTATAGTGCAATTACATTTGGCCTAGGTAATTTCTCATGCAAATTTTCAAGGAAGATACATATGTAATAAACATACTCAAAGGCTGCAAAATATCTATGAATACTTTTATTTTGCTCTTACACTTCGGTCATTATGCAGCTCTACACAAAAGTCCAGATTCTTGGTCCAAAATCTCTTTTCCTCAAACTTCTATATCACCAGTTCCACTGCCCTCGGGTGTCCTGTGCTTTGGATGAGTAGTTAGAGATCCATCATTGTGCATAAACTGTAAAGAAAGCAGCGAGTGTTCTTATTAGACGTCTATGGATTCAAGTCTAACTAAAGTTAAGATATGGTGGGAGTGTACAGCAGAGGGCGTGATGGTGCTCCCTGACACTCGCAGGACACTGAAGACCAAGCTCAAAATCTGCATTTTCTAGACAGAACAAAACTGGGGCAAGAAAAAAACATCTTTAATATTAATGTTTTGTAGCCTTGAATTCTAGAGCAGAAACCAGTATCAACAATCATTTTTGTGTAAATTACATGTGTCATTTAAGGAGCTTTGGGTGGATGAAGAGGTGCATATAGAGAAGTAAAGAGAATGGCTTAAATATCAGGCAAGCCAGAACATTTGAGAACGGCCATATGCTTGGGGTATACCATGTAGAAGAGGGACTAGAGTCTGTCCCAAGGCAGAAATAGTTCAAATTCACACAAGGATAGTTAGAATATATTTGTTCAGGAAGTTCAGTGATATGGTTTGGAAGTAGAATGTTACTCAGATATCCCAGCTACGACTCATTTCTTGGGCAATCGCAGTCCAAGAAAAGGAAGGCTGATGCCTTTGCAATTGCTTGACTTAGAAACAAGCCAAGACAAGACACACACTTTGGCCCCTCTCAAAAAAGAAAACTCCTTATTCAAGGGCTTAGGGCATTAATGGATATTTGGACACCACCAAATTATGACCAATTTGGAATTTATCTGATTCTTTTTCAGACCGAAGGGAATCTCCTGTCTTGGAATGAGTACAGCCCTTCTCTGGCTGTTGTGCTGTCATTTTGCTCTTTTCTGTTGGCATGCAACTTTTACACAGAAGTGGCTCATTTGATGGTATGCTACGTCTCCCTGTGCCTGTGCCTTTATTATCATCTCTGGCAGGAAGCAGAGCCTAAGAATAAGCCTTTCTTGGGGCAAACACACATTTGTCCAATTTTCCATACCTTTGTCCTGATTTTCTTTTTCATAGCTTGCCCTGTTTGGATGATACTTTTTTTCACAATAAGAGTAATAAAATCAACAGAGTAAATCTTTGTTGAACTTATTGATCTAAGTTACTTGGTGCCATCTTAGTTTATGGTCTCAAGCTAAACTTAAATTTAAATAGCAGTAGAACCAATCTCCACTTACTGAAGTTAACTCTTTTTGGAGAAAGTTTTTAATACCAAGGAGTGGTAATTTCCTTAGCCATGTCTATGCTCATCATTTGCCTTGGGACTATTGTTGGTGTTATACGTGGATAGTAAATAACAACATGCAAGAATTCAGATTCTGTAACTCTGCCCAAATGACTTCACTTTTTTTTTTATTCCAAATATCTGGAATGGAAGAAAATGCTTCCAAAAAATACTAAAATTTACATATCTATGACCCATGCAGTAGGAAAAATCCCAGGAATTAAATCTCAAACTTCAAGCAAAATGAGTAAAGCTTCATTAAGTGGGTTTTTCCTTGAATTTTTATTCACAGGCCTAGAAGAGCAGAGTATGATGCTTAGATATGGTCTCCACTCTTTCTCACTATATAACCCCCCATGTTCTTAAATGGACTACATTGATTTATTAGTCCCAGACAAGTACAATGATTGATTATTCATTAAGGTTTGGAGTCACAGCATTCAGAAAGGCATAAAATAAGTCTGCATTTATTGCTCTAGCTCTCAGGCTCTTGCACCCGCTCTTCCTTTTTGCTTATATTGATTCGTACATGAAAACTGCCCATGATATGGATGGCGTGATACCCGCCCCCCCCACCGCCATGTGTGTGCCTTTGTTATCATATTATAAGCTTTACTTGAAGGAAAAGTTCTGTAGAAATATCAAGGAGAAACTTCTTTGTGAATCCGCAGAGAACTGTCAACAATTCACTGGTCAACAGCTTGGCGCGGTTGGGCTGAGGTCTTTCTCTGTTGCCGCTGAGTCTTTGATGTAAATGGTAAAGCCTCTACTCCCACATTTGAGTTCTGTTATCAGTGAAGAAGGATTTGGGCATTCAGTGGAATGAGCACTTAGCAAGGCATTAGGTAAATCCTGAAATGTCCCTGTTCTACTTGCTGAAATAGAAGAAAAGTGTGGGTAAAAAAAGATGCCATTTTCTCTAGAGCTTTTTTGACCCTATAATAGAAATTTCAGGGTACAGGCTAAACACACAAGGGATTTAGGGGGAGGTTTAGATGATAACATCATTAGAATTCCCACCCTTGTCATCACACTTACCTAACAGGGGATAAAATAAGAAAAAAATGAGTACGGTGAAAAATATCATCAGTGTGGTCAGGATCACAGAGATATCACACATCCAAGTGTTATACAATGGGGCTATATCATCCAAAACAGAGGCTGGAAAAGAGAAAAATTTATTCCTTTTTACTCTTTATTTTTAACTTTATTTTTATTGTTTACACTATTACAGATGTCCCAGTTTTTCTGCTCTTTGACCACCTGTCCTCACCCCAGAAAAGATGCACAAATAAAGGAAACATATCCCACTTAACAAGGGGCCGAGGGATGGAGCATTGATAAAGGAAAATCTGCCTTCTAGCCTCATTTACTTGTTTTGTGTTTTTTTTCTGCGCCTACTTTGGGAAAGCAACTCCAGGTTTATGACTGGATAACACTTGGTAATTTAAATGAACTACAGAGGGTGCATAGAATTTGGGCTGAGCCACGAGTGCCAGCTGAGGCACCTACTCACATATCCGTAGGCATCCAAGAGCACCCCACTTGCTCGTATACCCTTGGTTAGGTACTATAGAGGCAAAATGGCTTAGAAGTGTCATAGAAAAATAAAGAAATTGGACCTCTGAACATCTGGATAAAACAGAACCGTTTGTAATGGCAGCTCAGTGACGGGGGACGAAGCTGAATACACGACACGTGCTGGGGATGCTCATGACATCGGAGGAGCTCAAGTTCAACCCACTTCAGTAGCAAATGGACAAACCAAGATAAAGAAACTGACTGCTAAATTCTAATCCTTAAAATGCTGTCATTGTGATGAGATCCTAGAAGGATCAATACAGAATTTAGAGACAGTAGTTTTCATTTCATTAATGCAAAACAGTGTCACCAAAATGTAAGCTCCAGAAGGTCATGATCTTTTAATTTTTTTGTTCATTGTTAAATCCCTAGGGTTAGAAATGGGCCTGTCACGTGGTAGCCCCTTATTGAATTCAATATCTGTTAAAAGACTTAGAGCTAAAAAGACAATATTAAGCAGAAATCAGAAACAGTTGATAAACAATTTTAGATATTTCATTTGTGAGACAGAATCTTATAAAATACCTATGTATATTTCAAAAATTGGAAGACACAAGCTCGAAAATATCTGCAGGACAGAAAGCAATTTTTTTTTAAAGTAACATGAGACATATAGCACATCTGAAAAAGTTTGACATGCAGGAAAGAAAAAAACTCAAAAAATTGCAACTATACAGATAAGTATAAATAAATAATGCTACATAAAAAAATAATTATAATAACCTCCTATGAATCTTACATAACATAGAATTAAAATCTCCAATGATCAAACTGGTGTGTTTAGCCCATGGACATGAACTAAGAGGTGTGGGGATGATGGGATGGGATGCAGGGCAGAGGGGATAAAGCAAGGGAAAATGGGACAACTGTAATAGCATATTCAATAAAATATACAAAAAAAAGAAAAAAGAAAATCTCTAAGATCATAGTATGTAACTCAATGAAACTAAACATTAAGGTATTTCAAGGTACTTTTTAAAATTTTCTGAGAGTACTTAAGGTATTAATTATATTAATAAGTTATGCTTAGGCTTTAATGTTCCTCTTGCAAAAAACACATAATTAGATTTTAATTTTTTAATCTATCCTGTCTGAAAATAATTGTACTTAAACTATCAATAGATCATTTATCCCCTTTGCTTATTGATATTTCAAATCTCTAACATTATTTTGTGCTTATTTGACCTTTGTGTTCTATCTATGTATTTCCATTCTTCTTTCATTTTCACTTTATTGTGTATTTTTAATAATTTCATATTCCCTTTTATAATTTTAATCATTTCATCTCTTGTCATAATTGAGTCAATTCTGTTGTTTATATGCTACGCCATCTGTGGCTTTTGTTATAGCACCTTGTCTGGACTAAGATACCCACTTTGCTGTATTTTCCCTGTGTTTGTTCCTGTGTCCAGGGCCAAGTGACAGGATAACATAAGAGAATGGCCAACTAGGATTTTTTAAGAACTTAAGAGGAGATGACTATTCTAATAGATTTACCGAGATATTTACTACTTCTCATACTCTTCCTTCATTCTTAATGCCCACATTTCCTTCTGGTATTATTTTCCTCTCTCTGAAGAATTTCCTTTAGCAATGCTTCTCAGTAGCTCAAAAATAACTTGAAAATAATGGTTGGTAGATAGACATTGATTGGTGGTAGGTAGGCAGGCAGGTAGGTAGGTAGATAGGTGATAGATAGATAGATAGGTAGACAGATAGATAGACAGATAGATATTGCAGCACATATGTTGTTTCTGGAGAGTGATTTATAGTATTCAGTGTTCTCCAGACTTTTGGAAAAAGAATTCCATCTTATACATTATTACTTATTCTTACTACTTTCTAGATAACCCTGAAGACTTGAGCTTTGGGTTTGTAACTGGAGGTTCAAATATATGTAATGGGTTTTGTTTGAGGCGAATTTAGAAATATATATAGATTTGAAAAAGCCCTATGAAATAATAGTGGTCCTTTTGCTTACTTACTCATTGTCCTATATAAATAATTCACAGTGGCTGCAAAAAAACAAAAGGCATGGCTAAATTTTCAGATATTATCATAATAAGGTACATGATATAGTATAAACATACTTCTAAATAGCACCTAAATATATAGTCAAGAGGGCAAAATGATAGCTTTCAATAACATTGAAACTGAATAGAAAATAAAATAAGTAAAATTATGCTTTTGGATTTTTTCATTAATTTTTCAAAGAATATCTATAACTCAAAAATGTTTTTGAATCACGGCTTTAGAAGCAACCTATAGTTAGCGACATTAGTAATTGTGTTTTGTAAATGAGTGTCTGTACTTGATAATTTTGAATGAAATATCCACGACTGAAGAAATATATATTTGCCCTTGGTGCACAAGCAACTATCACCACAAGTACTGATGGCAGAAGTACAGCCATCAATACAGCCTAAAACTCTGGGCTTCAAACAGTTCAGAAAAAGAATCTGAAGACTCTGAGATGTTGCCTAAACCCTGAGTTATTCTCCTGTTGCTGCTACAAATGTCACCCAGATTTATCTAAATACCTCCTGCTAAAGAGGACACCAACCAGAGAAGAGGTGATCTGAAAAATCCATTTTTCTAGTTCCACTTACCTCTATTCCATAATTTCCAGTAGATAAGAAAGATGGTAGCATGCGTCAGGAATGGTAAATACTCAAACACAATTGCAAAAAGAAAGGGATATTTATCTTGTAGAACTGAAAAAGATCAAAGAGAAAGAGGACTTTAGGGATACATTGGAATAACAATGAACATGCTGGATACAGGAAACTTTTTTTAGGCTCTTCTTGCCATATTTATTCAGAGCTATTCCACCTGTGTCTGAGCTCAGGCATAAAAGGCAGGTTTGTAGGTGAATGTAAAGCCAGGAATCAGGGTTCACAGTCATTTAGGCTGAGGATAGAGCAGGGTCAGGGAGAATCTCTCCTTACTACTTCTCTCCTTATTGTGCAGCATGTAATCAGCCTGGAACTAAGACCTAGAAAGAGTAGGTGCCTGGTCACTATTATTTGTGAATATTTAAGGGTCTAAATTTTATAGGACCAACAAAGTGGTGGTTTTTGGAAACTCCGAAGTAGCCAAGAGAACAAAATTGCTTTGGAAGCCAAGGATTTTAAAGGCCTTAAGTTATAATGCAGGGCTCTTCTCTACAGCGTTCCCGCTATTCAGAAAGTCTTTACTTGAATATTTGTTTTTTAGTGGGTGTGCCACAGTGTGAGAAAGGTCACTCTGAGGCTGAACAACCCTTCTTATTAAATCATGAGTTTCTATGTTAACCTAGATTAGAGAAAAGATTCATTTACTGATTCATAACGTTCCTAGAGAAAGATGACAAGATTGGTGGATAATTCTGAGGCATATACTGCAAGGAAAATAGCTATGAATACTTGGCTTAGATAGAGAAGATACAGAAAAGAACATGGTTTTTGTTACTGTTTTGTTTTTGTTCTTTGTTTTCTTTGTTTTTATTTTTTAAATTATAGTTGACATTATAAGAGTTTTAAGTGTATAACATAATGATTAGATATTTACATACTTACAAAGTGATTATGATAGTAAGTCTAGTACCCACCTGGTGCCATACACAGTTATTACGATATTATTGACTATATCCCCTATGCTGCACTTTGCATCCCATGACTATTTTATAATTGACAATTTGTACTTCTTAACTCCCTTCACCTTTTATACCCATCTCCCCACCTTCTCCTATCTGGCAGCCATCGGTTTGTTTTCTATATCTATGAGTTTCTTTCTGTTTTGTTTTGTTTTGTTTTGTTTTCATTTATTTTGTTTTTAGTTTCCACATGGGTCGATCTGGAGAGTATTATGCTAAGTAAAATAAGTCAGACAGAGGAGATTCCAGTCAAGGTGGTAGTGTAGGTAAAAAGAGTACTCAAATCCTCCCGTAAACACATCACAGTGACAACTAAACTGCAGAACAACTATCATTCAGAACACTAGCTGAATTAGAAGCCCTACAACTAAGGGTATAAGGAGCAGACACATAGAGACTGGTAGGAGGGGCAGAGCACAGGAGTGACTGGCCCCACATCCACATGTAGTTGATAAAAATTGGGAGGAATATCTCAGCTACAGAGGTTAGGAGCAAGGGTTCCCAGCCCCCAAGTCCACCCAGTCCGGAAGTGGCAGGAACAGAAGCTCCCATAACTTCTGGCCGTGAAAACCAGTGGGTATTGAGGCTGAGTGAGAAGGAGGGTTTGTGGAGCCCCAGGCATTCCTCATAAAGGACCCACACACAGACTTACTCAGACTCACTCAGACTCACGCACTTTGAGTTTCCAGTGATGGGGCACCAGGGACATATGGGAAGAAACTGAGCTGTCTGGCATCATGGTGCGAGCTAGAGAGGTAGCTTTTATCGAGGCAGAAGTGCTGGCAGAGGCTATTGTTCCTTTCCTGGGACCTCCCTTCATAGATCAGGCAGGTGGACACCATATCTGAATCCTCATCAACCTGGTTCACAATGTTTACCCACCTCAGTGATTACCTGAGACTCTGCCTCACCCCAGCGGCTTTTCTGTACAAATGGCTTCTCTTGGCTCATACTTCGGTCTTTCCTAAAATCCCTCAACTAAGTAGCATCTGGCCTTGGTGTGCTGTGTATCTCTCACTAAGGGATACCAGACCAAGCACTAGTAATAGCTGGCCTTTGGTTCATAGCATGGCCTCACATGGGTACCCCCAAGCCCAGTACAAATAGCAGCCATCTCTTTGTAGCTCATGCCAGTGGTTCTAGGCAGGGCACAGGTGGAGACTGTCCTTGGCCTGAACCTCCTGGGAGGCCCCAGAACCAGCACATTTGGTGGACATCTTCAGACCATGTCAAAACACCACCCAACTTCCTCCACTAGGGACATACTCAAGGAGTTAACTCAGCAGGCACCAGAGACCTGCTGAAGTAAGTTCTCCTCTGTGGGGTTGGCCTCTGCACCCTTGATCCGCCATGATGATCATAGCCAGTTATGCAGCCAAATGGCCTGGGGGTAAATCTCTCCCATTGACATGTTAAGAGCAATCAAGGCTCAACTACAACAGGGGGGTTTACACAGTCCATGATGGGGGGTGGGAGAGGGTACACCCAATGTGCCCAGCTCAGGTGATGGGGAGGTTGTGCCACTGGACCCTACAGGACACTTGCTATATAAGACCATTCTACCAAACTCAAGAGATGTAGCAGTTCTACCTAATAATACATAGAAACAAACATAAGGAGGCTGCCAAAATGATGAGACAAAGAAATGTGTCCCAAATGAAAGAACAGAACAAAATTCCAGAAAAAGAACTAAAAAAAAATGGAGACAAAAAAAGAACTAAAAAAAAAATAGATGCAGAGTTCAGAACACTGGTTATAAGAATGTTCAAGAAACCTAAGGGTAGAGTAGATGAACTTAATGAGAACTTCCACAAAGGATAGGAAACATAAAAATGGCTATTAGAAACAAAAAAGATCCAGTCAGAAATGAAGAATACACTAACTAAAATGAAGAATACATTACAGGGAATCAACAGTGGAGCAGATGAAGCAGAGGATCAAATCAGAGATTTAGAAGATAAGAAAGCAGAAAACACTATTGGAACAGCTAAAACAAAGAATACAAAAAAAATAAGGATAATTTAAGGATCTTTGGGACAACTTCAGGCATACGAACATTTATATCATGAGGGTACAGGAAAGAGAATAGAGAGAGTAAGGGATTGAAAACCTATGTGAAGAAATAATGACAGAAAACTTCCCTAACCTGGTGAAGGAAACAGACATACAAGCCCAGGAAGCACAGGAAGTCCCAAACAAGATGAACTCAAAGAGGCCCACACCGAGACACATCATAATTAAAATGCAAAGATTAAAGACAAAGAGAGAATTTTAAAAGCAGCAAGAGAAAATCAGTTACCTACAAGGAAGCTCCCATAAGACTGTCAGCTGATTTCTCAACAGAAACTTTGCAGGCAGAAGGGATTAGCAAGAAATATTCAAAGTGATGAAAAACAAGGTCCTCCAACTAAGATTGCTCTATCCAGCAAAGCTATCATTTAGAATTGAAGGACAGATAAAGAGCTTCCTGGATAAGAAAAAGCTAAAGGAGTTCATCACCACCAAACCAGTATTATATGCATAAAATGGTAAAGGGTCTTCTTTAAGAAGAAGAAGAAAAAATTAAAAGTATGAATAATAAAATATCAATAAATACACATCTATCAACAACTACTTAAATGCAAATGGATTAAATGTTCCAATCAAAAGACTTATGGAGTTTGAATAGATAATAAAACAAGACCTTTACATATACTGTCTACAAAAGATTAACTTCAGATAGAAAAACACACACAGACTGAAAATAAATGGATGGAAAAGATATTTCATGAAAATGGAAACAAACAAATAAAAAAAAAAAGCTGGTGTAGCAATACTTATGCCAGGCCAAATAGATCTAAAAGACAAATAAGCAAATAATCAGAACAGAAATAGAATCATAGATACAGAGAACACTTTGATGGTTGCCAGGTAGGAGGGGGATTTAAGGGGTTAAAAAGGTGAAGGGATTAAGAGGTACAAATGGGTAGTTACAGAATAGTCATGGGGATATAAAGTACACCATATGGAATATAGTTAATAATGTTATAATAGCTATGGTGTCTGATGGATACTAGATTATTTGGGGTGATCACTTATATAATGTCTAATCATTTGGTTGTACACCTAAAACTAGTGTAATATGGCATGTCAACTGTAAATGAAAAATAGGAAAACTTTTTAAAGTCAAAAAATAAGTGAGAGAAAGAAAAATACTGTATGTTTATTTGTTAAGCCAAAAACTACCAGCAATTACCAACAAGAAAGTTCCAAAAGGAAGAATTTTCTCGCATTACACTAGAAATAAGGTATATGAAGGCAAAGACTTTTGGCTCCTCCCCCATTCCTATATTGTCAATGTCTAGAACACTGGCTAGTATCTAGGAGATGCTCAATATAAATTTGTTGAATAGATGAGTAAAGAGGTCTAACCGTCTAATGAGTTAGTGACCTTCCCATCACTGAAAAAACAGTCTCGGGACCCTTACAACAGGAAGAGCATGATGGTTGGTGCAAAGTGTTAGGCATCTGAAATATCTAGGTTCAAATCTTGCCTCTATATTTATAGGGCATTTGAGCTTGAACAATATACCTAAAAATTCTAATCTTTAAATTTCTTCATCTGAAAAAATGATGAAAATAAGTAGAACCTACTGCAAACGGTGATTTGGATTAGTGAGTAAGATATTTATGACAAAACATGGGTCACATCTGCTAGTACATGACCAGTATTATAATTCGAAGTTACAGAAGTCTTTATAAATTGGGTAGAGGACTGAGCAAGTCAAATTTTCTGGAGTGGTTTATTTTTAGCCTTATGTTTCCCAAATCATAGATAAGTCTTATTTTCATGGGAGTTCTCAAAAGGTGCTTTGTCTTTTGAGTTGTATATATGTCACTACAGATTAAATAATCTCCCCAAATCTCCCAGTCCCTCTTGTCCTCCATCCAGAAGAATCTAGAATGTATGACAGCTCTTTTCTTCCAGGAACTATTTTGTATGTCAAGTATTTGATGTCATAATCTGTTGCTTCAGTTTTTCATCTTGCATGGTCTAAAGTTCCTAAAGTCAAGTAATTACAGAGTCATTTTCAAGTGTATCTGATACCTACTCTGCCCTTTGCTCTCAGTTTCCTGAAATTGAGACTTCATTTCCTACCTCTGATGGGAAAGAAAGAAAATAAATTAAGGGTGATTTCACAGGAAGAACAAATGAGAACTGAGAGGAGATTCAGGAGGACCAATAATCTGGTTATTGGTTCATCTATTCTTCTCTTTCTCTTGTTATCAAAGTAAAATATTCTGAACAATTTGAGTGATAAACCTAACTATCCATAGCTGCCTGTGAAAGAGGACAGAATTATTATTAAGATTCCAAGTGTTGGGGAATGAGCAGTGGCGGCCCTGAAAGGGTCGGGAGATCTGGGTGGTGATAGGCGCTATTGCAACAGCAGTGCCCAAGCCCTGGAGAGCCACGTAAGGAGGGAGGGTGACAGCTTAATCTGAGGCATAACTCCAGACATTGAGACCTTCTTTGGCAAATATAGCAGTGAGATACATTAAGAGGCAAGTTTACACAGTTTTGTATAAACCTTCTCTAAGCATTTAATATCTGAATGAAATACCTTTTGATCTGAAACACAGAAGACCAAACACAAAGATGAAATATATTACGAGCCATGAATTTATGTGTAATATTGTCGAAGTGTACTCCAATTTTAACAGGATATCTGAAAGAGAGAGCAGAAAGTCTTGATAAATAGGGAAGCCGGATCACAAGGTCCCAATGGGCATAGAATATTGCAGCTAAGGAAGCAGGGTCTCCAGTTACGGCCCCCATTACACTCTGTACTATGTACTCTGGGCTCAGACAAGGGCTACTGGCCAGCGAGGCTGGGCTAGGGGAAAGCCCAGGACTTGGGAATTACTGAATGAGGATGGAACAAGATTGAATGGAGAAATAACTTTCTACTTCTTTTCTTACAGTCCAGGGGACAAATCTATGAGATGAAGAAAATTGTAGGACATGGTCCTGGGCACTGCAATACGTGGGGGTTTGGGGGAAGCCAGTGACTGTGAAACTGGATCAGATGTGCCCCTGGTAAAATTTCAGGAAGTTTAAACAAAACATAAGAGCTCTGAAACTCCAGAAATAAGACTGTAAAAGTCTTCTGACACCCAGTGTTTAATTCCCTGTAGGTTAGGACCAATGTGACAGAAAAATTCTCCCAGGAGTGAACACCCAATATCTTGATAAAAATATACTTTCAAAAAGTAACATTTCTAAGTGGTGATAGAGCAAAGAACTCCTTGAACTCCTCAAAGTTCAGAAAACAGGGAAAGTGCAATATCAGCATTTGCTCTATCGTTACTATTGTAACTATCGTTACAATCGCTGGTTGTAAAAAAGCCTTGGTTGTGGTTTAAAAAGCCTTGTGTATGAAATATTGTGAAAAGAAATAAGCAGTGTTTCTGAGGGAATGAAGAAGGTGAACCTGGGGAGAGACAAACTACAGAATCGTATAGGTAATATCTCTATATGTTGTAATTTTCAGATGCAGAACACAAAATAAATAATCTCAATGTAGTAAATTTAAAAATGGTTTGAAGTAAAGCAGGCTACCCTGGGGGTTTGGCACCAAACTACTGGAATTTAAGGGACACATGAACTTTAGGGACAACAAAAAATAATTTAAAACTAAATAGCTCTGTCGTCAAGGCATCTCATTGACCCCTTACTTGGATATCACCAGGGCAGAATTTGCTTTCTCATTTCAAGAAAGACTTTTATTCAAATAAAAATCAAGAAAAGGGCATGGAATCCAAGGTTCTACATTTACACAGCAATTTCAACAACACCAATTAGGTTGGCCAGTCCCAGATTCGTGAATGACTCAGAATAGAAATGCAGGATTGAGAGCGAACCCAAAAGTCAGTCTCCCATGAAGTCAAACAGAGGATTCAAATTGTGAGTTGACTCAGAGTTAATTTTGGATTACAAAGAGACCTAAGCACGTAAAGTGAGGTTTTGATGAACAGGAGAAAAGGGCTTCCAAGATTTATTTATCAACTTCTTAATTAGTCTTCCATGGTTATGAGAAAAAAAGGACATTTTGTAATTTCCTAATAGTCAGCCTTTGTGAACTGGACCTAGTAAAGTTTTCTTCTTCTGTTCAGGAATACTCTAACAATAAGGCTAAATTTCATTTGAGATCACATCCAAAGACCCTCTGGTAGACACTGATGATGTCCTCTCAGGAAATGTCCCCTCCTTCTTCTTTTCAGCAATAGTACGCCTTGAGAAATAAAACCAAAATTCTTCCCTGTCCCTATGTCCTGTTCCTGTGGTAAACAATTTGGGGGCTAGGCATGCTCTCCTGCCCCTATACAAAACAACTGAAAATGAGCAGCAATAACTTGGCTACTGGTTCAAGGAAATACTTACGTCTGGGAAATGAGACTGTGAATCAACTACAGCATTCAGTAAAACGAATGATGGGCTCATCAAGACTCTCTTCAAGATCTTCATCTTACTGTGCTCACCAATGCAAAGCTATTGTCTTATAAACTCTGGAAATTCTAACTAGTTTTTCACCTTGCAAGACCTACTTTAAAATCACTGAGTAGAGGCTCTAAAAATATAACTATCATCCCCTAATTACCCATTTTAGGATGCTATTAATACCCTGTTAAGATGATGTTCTTTCAAACTGCATTAGGTCTAATAAACTTAGTTTTGCTTGATCAACAGGTTTTCTAGATCTTTGGGGAAACTGATGGTCAACAACCCATGTGAACCTGAGTGCCTGAGTTACCCCAAAGAGTACGGCCACGTGCACTATCTATTTCTATTGTGTTTGAACTGCTGATGGGGGAAGTCTTTTAGTAGAACAGCTGAGCTGTTGTCCTACCTAAAATGGACCCTTTCACTCCTCCTAACTCTTGTCCTTTCCATCCACCTTAATTTCTCTGGGAACTACACCTAGTCACAGGCTGAAGCGCAAAGAACACAACTTTACAGTATTCTCCTCTAACCTTTCTGATCACGACCATCCTTTGCCAGAGAAAAATAGCCTTGGATAATGGGTGAGGAGTTCAGATATAATCCTGGATATATCACTTATTGGTTGCCTGATATTTATAACTGTCTTCTCTGTCTATTTCTCCACAAGATAGTAATAAAGTCCACTTCTGACGTCCATAATTTCTAAATCAATCTTAATTCTGCATATTGCTTTATGTCTTGTAAAGCCATTTTATTTGCAATATTTTATTTCAAATTCAAACAAAACATATATGTTACCTTCTCCAAATGGAAAAAAATCAATGGTCTTGAAGGTTAAGTGATGTTCAAGTTCACAAAGCTAGAAATAGTGGCTCTAGTACTCAAATGACACATATAGCTTTTGAAACCTTGAGATGCTAAAGAGAATAAAAGCTTTTTCTCTAATCATTGCAATAACTTCCATTCTTAAACACAGCCCTGTCAGTATCTGGTGTTTTCCTTGTTCACAGACACTTAATAAGGTTTACATATTACATGTCTATAGCATATCGCCATTTAAAAAGCAATTTCACGTTTATTGTTTCTCTTAATTTTACCTTTAATTTGTCACACTGATGAAAACCATTCTTCCTTGATAGAACTAAGCCATAAGTACTCACCTGGTAGGACAATACTTGCCCTTTTCTCTTTACCACTAACTGGGTTAAGCAAGCAGCAAATGACAGGACCATGGGTGCTCCTTTTGAGAAGAACACTCATCTTCAGGTGCAATAATCCATTTCCATCCTCAGAGAAGATTTTTGATGAGGCTGGAATTACATTTCCTCTGCCATCTCTCCACTCCATGTGGGCTTGTGGGAACCACCCTCCTGAGTTACACTCCACCACAAGCCCTTTTGTGTCAGTAACCTCAACATTAATCTGTACATCTGAGCCTAGAGCTGGAGGAGGAGAGAGAAATGACATCAGTTATTGGTGCAGAATCAAGAATTAAGAAGTAAATGTTCCTTCTCATTCTCTGTGGCTGATAGAGTATACCATAAGTTTAATAGTGATGATCACAATTAGGGCAGGGGTAATACTTCAATCCAACCCAACTTAGCAGGGCACCAAAAGTATTAACCATAGAAGAAATGACTGATAAATTAGACTCTATGGGAGTTAATAATTTTTGTTCATCAAAGGACATGTAGGAAGTGAAAAAACAAGTTACAGACTAGAAGACATTCACAACATATCCGAGAAAGGAGTTGAGACCAAAGTATGTATTTAAAAATATTAGAAATCAGTAAGACAGCCCTGGTTGGTGTGGCTCAGTGGATTGAGTGCTGACCTGCAAGCCAAACAGTCGCTGGTGCAGTTTCCAGTCAGGGTACATGACTGGGTTGGGGGCCAGGTCCCCAGCAGGGGGTGTGTGAGAGGTAACCACACATTAATGTTTCTCTTCCTCTCTTTCTCCTTCCCTTCCTCTCTCTCAAAACATAAATAAATAAATTCTTATAAAAAAAGAAATCAGTAAGACAGAAAACCTTGGTTTTTAAAATGGGCAAAATAAGTTGAAGAGGTGTTTGATTTAATATACCTGTATATCCAGATGACCAACAAGTATATGCAAAAATGCTCAACATCAGCAACTATCAGGGAAATGATAGTATTAATGAGTACTAATGCCTACCAAAAAATATGTACAAGAATACTATGGTAGCATTATTCATAATAGCCCTAAACTGAAAGTAACTGAAATGTCCAGTCACAGCACAGAATAGTACAAAAAGTGCAAAAGAACAAACTTTTGCTATTCACAATAATATAAATGAGTAAGGATGAGCAATTGTATATTTAAATGTATGATCCTACTTAGATCAGGTTCCAGAAAAAGCAAAACTAATCTATCGGGATAGAAGTTAGAGAAACTGTTACCCCAGCAGGAGGAGAGTGGTATTGACTAGGAAAGGGAAAGACATGCCCTTCTGGGTGCTGGCTATAGTCAATGTCTTGATCTGAAGGGTGAGGTAATGCGTGTCCCCATGTGTACAAATTCACTGAGCTGTACACTTAACATTTGCACGCTCTACTGATTGTAAGGTATACTTCAATAAAAAAAAATTTTAAATCAAATTCCACTGTGTGTACCCATCTCTATATCCACTTTTTTGAAATTCGTGTCATCTCTTTTTGAGCATGGAACCTGGATCAAGTTCTTTTGGGGAGTAGATAAGTATACAAGTAATAAATAAACACAATTTAAAAAAATAGAAATAACGTTTAGAGTTTTTGTCTTCCAGTAATGGCGAT
>PVJD01015358.1:0-25301 GCA_004026545.1 Mormoops blainvillei | reverse complement strand
AATGAACCCCTCAGCAGTCGAATGCAGTGGTCCATTCCCAGTGACACCCAACAGCCCAAACTGCTCTGCTGGAACAATCGTTTGGTGGCTGGTTCAGCATCCTTCTCTTGTTTAGTTTTGTTTTTATTTATCTCTCCTGTGACTTTCACCCTTTTTTCTTGAGTCTCCTTTTTCTACCTATTCAGTCGTTGGTGCTGCTCAGATTCCTCTCCTGGAGAACCTGCTTGCTCTAAATATTCTTCCTGGCAAGCCTATCCATTCCCTTTGCTTCTTCCACCCATCAAACTTACACTTCAAACAGCTCACTAGAAGTTCCAGTTGGGTAACTAACATACACATATCTCCTTTTTACTATGCCAAAAAAATAACCAACAACAATATACTAGCCACTACATTTCAGAGTTGCCCAAACAAGAAACCGAATGTCATCTCCATCATTCACAATAGTTACTCAACCCATTCCAGAAATTCCACCTCTGACCATCTCTCTTACGTTCCTCTTCCTGTCCAACCCCACTGTTACCATCTTACGTCTGATTCTGTTCATCTGTGGTCGCAATTACTTACAAGTTCTCCTGACTGGTTTCCCCCCTCCATTTCATCCCCCTTCAACACAACCACATTGCTGTCACTGCAGTCTTCCTAAAATCCAAATCTTATCATGTTTCTCTCACCTTCTCCAAGTCTTCCTTTTAATTTTCCTTTCCTATCCTAAGTGCCCCACGCTTGATGCCAAATGGTAGTCCCCACTCTAGATTTACTGGTCATCCCCTCTATGCACTAAGCACTTTCACACTTTGTACCCTAATTCACTTGGAATGTTCTCCGCAATAACTCCAACCCATTCCATACATCCACCTCAAGTCCCCCTACCTCGGTAAGCCTTCAACAATATCTCCATGTGTGTTTTATCCTCATGGAAGAGTTACTCCTTCTCTCTTACATTAGCGTGACACTTTGCATATGTCACTATTGTAACCCTTACCATATTTTATCGTAATGCATGTATTACATGGATTTCTGCCCAACTATAATGTGAGTCCTTAAAGTCAGGAACTCCACACTCTTCACTTTTATATACCAAGTACTTGGCAAAGTAAAATATATAAAAAGATGCTTAATAAATATTTCTTGATTAAAAAAAGAGAATAGTAAATGAGATGAAAATGGGTAAGTCTCAAAGCAGAGTCAAAAGTAGGAGAAATCAAGATGGTAAGAAAATTGGCAAAGTTGTCAGAGAGAAAACATCACAAAATATTAAAGGCAAAGCAAACTTTTGTAATCCCCTTTAATCATCTAACTTAACAAGTTATAGAACTGGAATTCAGAATATCAAGTAGCAAATAATTAGAAGAGCTTGAACTCAAGATTCAACGATTGGTCTACAGTTCTTAGAGAACAGAACCCACAAAGTGCCCAGAGATCGTCCCGCTCACCTGTGCACCGTACCTTTCCAACTGAGATGGAAAAAAGTTTGAGCCATTTTACTGCACCGTCAAGTTCATTTAAAGTGTTATTTTCCTCTTGCTTAAAATTTTTTCATATGGTGATTTTACTTCCCCTGCATATACCCGATTATATGTATACTGGTACCCCTTTACAGTTTATGAAACATCAACCTGTGATTTTACCAGGTTCTCACAGGAGTCTTTTTAATCTTCAGTTACAATGATACATTTTCTCCTTTACTATTGCACTGCTTCCTATAACTACGAAAGGTGACCTAAAATACCAACCAGGCAGCTGAAAGTACCGCCTGTCCTTCTGTGGTTTACGCAGATGCGCTGAAGACTGTGCATCAGGAGCACTGGGCTCTGACGCTGGCCCTGCCTGTCCCCGGCTGAGTGTCACTTCTCCTCTGTGCCTCAGTTCATGCATCTGAAAATCAGGGAAGCTGGGCCACATCTGTGGTTTCCGAACCTGGCTAGGCATCAAAACTATCTAGATGCTTTAATAAATCTAATCACCTAAACCCCTCCTCCTAGAACATCTCAGGGGATGAGGGCTAGAACTCTGTGTTTTAAAATCTGTCCACGTGATTCTGATGAGCAGTCAGGTCTGAAAACCCCTAAACAAAATTAGGTCTCAAATCCCTCACTGGCTCTAAAACTATGAATAAATGGTTTCCCTTCGTATCCATTGCTATTTGTGCAGATCAGTCTGGAGGCCCAGACACCGAGTTCCTCTCTGTGGCCTGGAGAAAACAGACTTGAGATGGTCAAGACTAGCAAGGCTTCAGAATTAATGGGTTTGTCTATATTCTGGGCCAAGAGGACCACATGAGAGTGTGGTTTTCTTTTCTTTATTTTCCAAAGTAGGCTTCTTAAGTGAAAGAACTCACATATTTTCCAGGAGAGTCTGACTGTTCTCAACAACGTAAGGGCTTATTATTACTTTCATCTGCTAAAATTTCCCTTTGGTCTCCAAAAGCCATCTAAAATATTGAAGAAACTCACGTCTTGTGTCTCATTTAACACAATACACTAAATAAAAAAATAAAATCAAGACCTGTAAGAATTTACTGATGCTCAGATGGTGCTAAGGGGAAAGCAACAAAGACAAGGAGAGCAATACCTCACCGTTGAAAGTTAAGAAATTTTTTCCCTTTTTACTTCAAAATTCAAACTAATATAATTTTAAAAAGTAATGTATAAACCACTAAGCTAATTTATTGGTTGGTATAGTGAAGCACATAACATACCTTAGGAACCGTAGAACTTTAAGATTTAAGGACTACCAGAAACTAAGTAAATGCAATCAATTAATTCTAACCTTTTTAATTTCTTTCTTGAAATCACTGATTAGGCAGTATAGGGTTAACTTTAGACAAAACCTTAAAGCCTTTCATTGGCCACTTCCGCCCTGACTCATAGTACCCAATCACCTTTGGGTTAGTGATTTAACTAACCATAAATCCACTGGCACTTAATCCAGCCTGGAGTCCTTTATCTTCTTCAAAATTATCTCATGAAAAACAGCCGTATTGTTTCTGAAATCATAATATTTAATACTCACTTGTGTAATGAGAATTTATCGAACACTTACTATGAGTAAGGCACACACAAAAATACGACTAAGACAGTCACTGCCAGTTTTGAACATTCTAGTAGAGAAGACACATACACAATTTTGACAGCGCAATTAGTGCAATTCAAAGTAAAATTTTTCAAGGTGTCAGAGATAGCTTCCATGGCAAAAGAGATCTTTGTTCTAAGTCTTGAAAAACAAGTAGCATTTGCCCTTCAGTCAAAGGAGGAAGAGCTTCCCAGCAGAGAAGGCATGGAGTAAAAAGTACTTGATGTTGCATTCAGGGAACTGGAAGTAGCTCGGTGTGGTTGGGGACAGGGTGCTTTTGAAGGGGTGGGGGACACACTTGGGGGGATGCATGATGGCTGAGAATAGCTGGGCAGCCTTTCTAGAAGAGCCTGGTGTTACACGCAATTTATCTTCTTTTCGATCTGGCCTCAGATGAAAATAATTAGTTTAAAGCCTCTGAAATTTTCTTCTTGGTCATACAGAACTACGCTATCACTTGTCATTCCTTAGTATTCTTGTCCAACACTTCAGCCCAGAAAATCAAGGTTTTATTAATCCCTCTACATAATCAGTGTCCACTCCCCATATCCTACTTCTTTCTGATTCTTACCTATCTCCACCACTCCTCGGCACAAGTTCTTTATTTTTCTACAAGGAATTTAAAAGTCAGTTAAGACATATTTTAGGTTTCTTATTGACCACTTAACATTCTGAAAAGAATCAGTGTCAAGTAGGTAGCTCTTGCTAGATTTTATAAATGTCAAGTTTTAGACATACATTTAGAAATAATTGAGCTTTCATATTAATTAGAGTTTAGTCTTTGATAGAAAAGAAATTGTGTAAAAATATCCTTTAATTCAGTTGATTATATCTCTTAGCAGTGTGGCTGTTCAAACTTCAAGTCCTTCATTATAGGTACTGCTGGCCTTTGATTGTAAATTATATAAATGACAGCATTTTAGAAAGAAGTAGATGCTAGGATTTTATAAAATGAAACTGACTATAACACTAATATTCTACTCAAGAGTTTCAACACATACACACATACATACAGTGTGGCCCTTCATGAATCTATCCGCTCTGTCACCACACTCAAAAGCCGGCAGACCCGACCAATCAGGAAAGCATGTTCACCTCCCCAACCTCAGACACGCTGTGTTCAAAGTGGCCAAGGCTCTTCTGTTCCAAATTTGAAAACAGAGAGAGAATTGAGGTTGATCACCTGCCTCAGCTAGCATGGACTGGGCAACTTCTGTGTTTCAAAACTCTCCAGATCTGCCCGCGCAGTTTTTTATGGTGAAAGTCGGAAAAACTGAACAAGCCTGTCTAGCAGGGCAGTGATAGTTGACCTGGATTCACTTTGCTTCTGACCTTGGCTTATCTGTCCTGCTGCCTTTTTTGTTATCGTCTGTTTGTGAATACTTTCCAATAATTCTCTTTTGATAAGGTCGCTAAAAGGTTTTAGCCAAGGGCATCTATAAAATTCAAATGTACCATTTAAAATAATATTTTAGTTGTTTAACAATTACTCTAGATAAAGGAGTTATGGATTCCCTGATTTGAAATAAGTAAATACCTTGTTTGTTTCCTAGCACCCTCTGTCTCATAACAGCTTCCCTACTGCCAATAGAAAGTGATCACATCAGAACCTCGTCCATCTATCCTCAAGTAACAGACCTTGGCAGACACACTACATTCTGAGACTATTTGTCAGACTTTGGCTGGTAGAGTTTAAATTCTGATTTACACTGGCTGCTCCAGAGATAAACCAACTCTACAACCACTACGAGAGGTTCCAAAGCCTAGCAAATAGGAAGGAAAGAAGGAAGGAAGGAAGGAAGGAAGGAAGGAAGGAAGGAAGGAAGGAAGGAAGGAAGGAAGGAAAGAAGGAAGGACGGAAGGAAGGAGAGGAGAGGGGAGGGGAGGGAATGGCAGAACAAAGAATGGGAAAAATAGTTCAAATTTCAAGAGAAAAAAGAAACACACACACAGGATATATGTATATATGTCTTCTCTGATTATTCAAATTACCTTATTCAATTTTACTGTCTCATAATAGGGTCCAGCAGAAGTGTAGAGTTTGGCTATTTTTTATAAGTCAACTTTGGCTATTTTGAAAAACTATTTGTGGAATTTATCCCAATAAATATGACATATTTAGAGGCAGGAAAAGAATACAAATTTAAACTTTATAGCTCACATTCCCCTGAATTTATATAACTTCAAATTAGTTTATCAGTGTACTTTTCAGTTAGTCTTAATAATAATAATTCACATTTATTATCATATTATAATTATTCACAAGAGTATGCATCCAGATTGCTCACTGATTTTGTATGAATTGGTTTAATGTTTATGTTGCACGACACTACATCGGAAAATCAGTCTTCTTCATGCATCAAATGTATTTTAATTTCTTCCTCTTTGTATTAGATCCCCAGTAGTTCAGCTGTCCTATCTTGCCACTTGGTTAGAAAAGAAAAAGAACGGATATTCAAAAGCAATAGAGTTTTGAAAGCATTACATGAAAAGCTACTCCTGTTTACAATGAGGCTATGCTTAGAAGTAAGAGGTTCTGAGATGACTCTGATCTCTTTTCTAGTGTCTGATTGTGGTTTAGGTCACAATCTATTTCTGCGATATCTCCCCAGCCACCTGGGTGATGGTTAGATTAGGACTTTAACTCACTCTGTAAGCATATCCTTGCCCTAACGCTAAACCCAGAGCGTTAACCTTTCATCATTTCTATCATTTCCGCTAAATGCCACGTCGTCGCCTCCTTTTAGCAGTCCAGGTCTCTGCTCCAGGGTCCTGCCCTTTGAATTTGGATCATTTTGCACTCACCCTGAAGCTGTCCCTTTGCTATTAATTCTTGGCCCTCTGTGAGAAACGTTATTTCTATAGCACCCTACAGCATCCGTCCCTGGCAACGAGGCATCCCGAACTCAGCCTATGATCCCCTCCTTCCAGGAAATTAATTCTAAATTCTCAATGCGGAAATCAGACCCCACCTTTGTTTTTCCCTAGCCAATTAACTTTTGCATATTCTGATTCGTTCATCTGACTAAGCAGTCCCTAGGTGGTGAGTTGGTTCCTGTGGCTGATCAATTATACTCTTCGGTATTTTACAAATTCTTATTTATTTTTCTAGGCAGCTTCTTAAATAACCATGTAGGCAGGACTACACTATTCTTCTCATTCTTTGTCTACGCTTTCCTTCTCTCACATGGCAACTTTTCTTCATGCCCTTAAAAGGATAAGTATCCTTTTGTGCAACTTGACTTATTTCCTGTTATGGATTGAATGTTTGTGTCTTCAAAAATTCATACAGTGTAACCCTATGCCCAAATGTGAAGGCATTTGGAACTGGAGTATTTTTAGACAAAATCAGGTTTAGATAAGGTGATGAGGATGGGGTCCCCATGGTGGGATTAGTGTCCTTATAAGAAGAGGAAGATCCCAGACCTCCCTCCCTTTCTCAGTGCACTCAGAGGTTATGTAACCATGAAGGAAGATGGCAGCAGCCTAGAGAAGATGACTCAGAATGAAACTACTTGCTTACACCTTGATCTTCTCCGTCCCCAACCACAGAACTGTGAGGAATATATTTCTTTCTTTTTTTTTTCAGGTGGCATTAAACGATAAAATGTTGTCCCAAAGATGGAATGGTTCTGACATAAATTTCTGTTTAAGCCACTGAGTCTAAGGTTTTGTTACGACACTCTGAGCAGACTAAGATACTCCCATCATCCCCTCCATTAAGAGCACCCTGAATGACTGCTCCCTCTGCTTCAAACCACTGATCATCTGGGGACTGGTCTTCTTTGCCCAGGGGCCTGTGTGCATCAGGGGAACAAAGGAGAGAAGATTTTCTAACACTGGACATGCTTTTTGAACAGTTTTACTCTTTACTTTACTTTATTCTGGACATGCTATTTGAACAGTTTTCTTGGCTTTAGTGTAGGAACCCTCCCACAGCAGGGTGTGTGGTATTTCATCCCTCTGTGGTTCTGATTTACCCCAATCCAACTCCTCAGAGGCCAGTTTCAGACTCAGGTCCTCCCAGGAACGTTACCTGATGGTTCTCTCCGTTTTCTAAATTTTTATGGCATTACTGTCTGCACCAAATGATTTAGAAATTTAACATGCTTGTGTATTCTCTTCTCCTCATGGAATTTCCCTGCAGTCTTCTGCTCCTTTCTGTACTTTTGCCCTGAAGTGTTACTTTTGGTCAGCTGCTAATCTACCATGACCCCTCGGTTATGTTCTTCTTTATGCTATGCGTACATACATGTATTTCTGTTTCTTGCCACTTCAGTTTACCAAAGATATGTTAGTGTCTAAGCATTTCTCTACTTTCCTCAGTACCTTAGTGCTCTCAGCGAGCTAAGGGACTTTGGTACCATCCCTTCAGCTAAGCTGTTGACCTTGTTTTCACATGGTCTCCCTCTGAAAGGAATTAGGAGGCTCAGCCCAAGCCTCCCAAGAGCCTTTAATATGGTGTCTGATTACCTAAGTTATTTCTCTCTATTTTTATTTTTTAAAGAATGAGGATGTGGGAACAAAAAATAGCAAGGTTTCTCTGGAGTGAGAAAACAAAGGAAGGAAGGACCGTGAGCCAAAGGCCTCTTGCGCCACCGTCCCCGTGCCCTCCCTGGAGCTGGTTCTGTGGCTGCCCCAGCAGTCACTACTCCCAGGCCTATAATTCTGAAAATGTGTTTCCCCTCAGCATGTGGCTTTGAGTTTACATGGTCTTCAGGAGTAGCAGTAGTGCTCTTAATTGGCTTTGGAAAGAGGGGATGGCAAGCCATTATTTGTTTTTATCATCAACTTTCATTTTGCTTTGTAAGGTCATTTTACTAGGTTCCAATTTATAATATGAGAATGAGGAAGAGGCCTTTTTCCTCCTGAATGTCAAGTCCCACATATACCAAATCACGCAATAAAATATGGACATAAAGTCCAGCGTGTGTCTACAAAGCTTCATTTGTTAAACAAATACTTCCCGTGCATGAGAAAGAAGGGCCATGCCACCCAGGGAGAGTGCATTCTTACACAAGCCAGCGGATGCCCATTACCAGGTTTGGGAGTCCCAGTATCAACAAGTGCACACAGAATACTCAACCATTCATTTTCTACTCTGTCACATGGATACTTAGCGGTAAATGAGTTACTCTGAGTCTTAAAAAATATAAGATATGGTCCTCATCCTTAGAAACATTATAAAGAAGGTTTATAATCTCACAGAGGGGCAAGACATATATAAGATGCACTATAAAGAAGTAATGCCTGACAAAGTCATTGTCAAGTATAAAAATGCAGGGCAGACAGAAAGCTACTCCGAGGTGCTCTGCATCGCCTTCCCAGCTCTGAATTACACACTACGGAGGAGGAGAGTAGGGTGAACCCACGGAGGGCTTGTGTTTAGCTTGGGGAGGCACACAGTGGAGGATTATGGTTCCTGATCCTGCTGGCCTTCAGTCAACCCGAGACTGCATTCCCAAGGCTTTATCACTTTATCATGGGGCAAGGGTACAAAAGCACATCAAGTATCTAAAGAAAGCTAAATAGGGGTTCCACATTAGCTGATGATTTGCTGTTCCGAGTTTGCATTTCTAGGACACTTTACAAATTCAGATTCCTTATGGGTCCTCTTAACAACTCTTCGAGGTAGATGATATAGGTATCACCCCATTTTATAGCTCAAGAAAACAAAGGGGCAGAACGATGATCTGACCTGTCCAAGAAACCAAACATATCTGTTAGGATCCTGACAGGGAACGGTTAGCCTAAAGGATTTGACTAGAAAGAATTGATTGAAGGGCTGGGATAAGAGGCCAACAAGGGATAGGAAAGCACCCAATGGCAGAAAGCCCACAGCTATTGCGGGGCCCTAAGAACAGAGAACGGTGTCCCCGGAGCCCGGCGAGAGCTGTCACTACTGTGAAGGAGGAGCTGCCTTGCAGGGTGGTGGACAGATGCTGCCAGAACTACGACAAAGTGAGGTGCAGCCAGTGAAGAAAGACCCTGATCCTTCTCTCTTCTCACCCTCCACTACCACGCCAGCAGCACCTCCCACCGACCAAAGCTAGCCAGAAGGTAGATCCACAAAGACCCCCGACGTTGCAGCCAAAAGAAGTCAGCTCCCCAGGCACAGGCTGGGCAGAGGGGAGTGAATGGGGCTGAGGCAGTGGGCGGGAGCAGCACACTAAGTAACAAACAGCTAATTTCGTGACTACAAATTCAATGCTCTTTTCCCCACAGGTACCATTCAGATATACCCCAGATGGATGATGAACAGTTAACTGTAATTATTGAAAAAACAGGAAATGGAGTTTAGTCATATTGAGATACATTTCCTGATGGCTTATGGCTGTTTTGAAAACCTTTCTTCTTGGACAGAAGCCATACTTTGTATCCTGTCTTATTTAATACATAAGTATGTCTTCATCTCTTCCAAAAAGATGCGACCCTCAGAGATCATGCTGTTGAGTTTTGGTGTAACGCTAAGCTCTATAAAGTCCTTTCTGAACAACAAAAACAGGAATCAAAAAAGATGATGGAAGGCTGGTTGGATGCTGTATGTGACAAACACGGCCAGAAAAAAAGTTCATACCTCCAAAGGGCATGTGGTCTTACACTAGGACAAATTTCCTCTGGGAAGGGTCCAAAGTGAATGAGACAGAATGAGGTCCATTTCATGTATTACCAAAGAGAAATGATCTTTTTTCAAGACTTCAGAAATAGATTTGGAACCCAACACTGAGTCCTATTGGTGTCCGCCGCACAAAGTCATTCGCTCAGTTCATCTTTTGCTTAAGTACCTGCTCATCATTTCCACTCTGGCCTGCGGGTCCCTTAAATTAAGCACCATCCTTTTCAAGTATTAGTACACAGATCCCTAGAGAGAGGTTTTAAAAAAATCTTCTTAGTATGAATTCAGTTTACCTACTTTTCTCATTTGATTTGAGAACTTTAAACTACAGAAGGGGAGTATAATATATGAAATGCATTTGACCACTAAAAAACAAGTAATTAAAATACCTTATACCTTTGGAAAGAAAGTGGAGAAAGACACTCTAGGAGAGAGGAAGAGGATGCAGAAGAAGGGGGGGCGGGGTGCCATTGTGAAGATGAACATTCTTGTTCATTTCCTGAGGGTGGCCCTTTGTGCCATGCTCCATTATCCATTACCCTGGGAGAGTCCCCTTCTGACGGATCTCACCCAGTGAGCTCACATTTGCACCCTACTGACAGCTACGTAAGTGGTCACCCAGTCTTTGACCTTCCCCACAGAGCATTTTGGCTTTTATTTCCTGAAGGAATCAATCTGCTTTCTTCGAGAAAGATTTCTTCTATGATTAAGCGGACTACACTTCCTCCCACTGCTTAAACCAAGGCTCTGGCTTACCCAGGGTCATTGCCAAGTGTTTGTTTTCTTTCTCCCAGAACAATGAGGGTGGCCGTGAGCTCTGGCTAAAGGGTCCCAACACCTGAAATACTCTTTGCCAATTACACTGGTTGGCAGGCTACAAAGCAGTACCAGTGCAATGTTTCATTAAAGAGAATTTAAAGAATGAGTATCAAAAGTGGTGAAAACAGTTTAGTGATTAAATAGTTAAAAAGTGTTCAGCTTTATAATGATTCAGACACAATAATATATAGTTGGTCTTCTGTGACCTGTTTGCCAGTTAGGGTAGAGTCATGGCTCCTGGAATAGAAGAGGAATTTGGTCAATATCCTTACAACTAATTCGGCTTCTGTTTTGTTTGCCAGAAATTTGTTTGTAAGTAGATCAGAGTCTCAAGCAGGGTACTTGGCCATAGGCCACAGGTGGATTTCTCAGAGAGAGAGAGGGCTTTTCCTTTGGCTTTTCTGCTGCTTGAGTCAGCTTGTCACTGATACGCATGATAAAACACAGCGGATTACCAACCTAGACATCTTTCGGACTGAGCCCCTGCATCAGGTATTTTAACCCAGGGAAGACCTTTGTGAAATAACTGTTACTATGTTTTTCCACTAAAGATGAGCTAATTTGGTAGAGCACAATTTATCATCATAAGGGTCTTCGGTTATCCAACAGTCCCATTCTGTAGGTTCCTCTCCATCAAAAAGGGTTTGGCTCTCAAGGCCCCAAAGATCACAGCAAGAACTCTTTTAAACAGTGTTTTTCTATTTTAAAAATAATATAGTCACATTACCTAAAAGCTCAGGTTTACTCACTAGTAAGTACCTGAATATGCATTCTTAATAAAGAGTACTTGTTATATAAAGTATCTTATATATGCGTTCTTTCCTTCAATAGGCATTCAACAAAATGTTTTTTATTTTTATTTTTTTAATGTTTTATTTTTTAGATTTCACTATCAGTTAAATGACTCCCAGATGCCAGGCATTGTGTTAGGTATGGCCTCTTGTATTATCTCCTAAATTCACCATAACAATCCTGAGTAAGTGGTATCGCCTTCAAGATAGCTTGTGATATACATGACGGCAGGGTTATTAAGGCACAGGCCCATTCTACACAAACACACCTAAATCCAATCAGGTATTTAAAAATATCAACCACTAGCATCACTTAAATATTTCTTTGCAAGTTTCTTAACTAAACTGACACAGCATCTCCTTTGTACCTTTTTTTTTTTAACTCTTTTTCTGAAAGCCTGTGGTATCCGTGTAGAGCAAGACAATCCGTTCCAGAGCTCATTTACTCCTGGGGAAAATCTTGTAAACTGCTCATCCTCTTGGTCAGAAAGAAGGCTAAAAGGCATTATTAGATCATTTGACCCAAATTCATCACCTGCAATGACAGCAAATGAATACCCACAGCCCCTGACACTGGGATGCTCATGTTGCTTTTGCATATAAAGACCCTTTGATGTCACTGTTCTCCTTCAACCTCAGAAAGCAGGAGATATATCAGTATTTTGCCACTTTTAACAAGGCAGGTGCAGGGGCTATAAATGAGCAGCGTCTAGGATATTTGAAGTTTCATGGCAGAGGGATTCTAAAGTGCATTTTACAAGCAAAAAAAAAACCAAAACGTGAATGTCAAACACGAAATTACAGGGATATATAATGTTAATGTATTCAAGACCATAGATGAAATAAACCGGCAGGGGCTAAAGTGCATTAGAGCGAGGCCACTGCCAGTGCCCTCAAGGTTTTATAGCCTTCTTCCGACCTTCATTCTACAGAGATCAGATCAAACCAGTCACAGCCAAGGCTCTGTTGAAGTCAATGTCGCTGCCAAGTCCTTGGATTACTCACCTAGCTATCTTCTGACAACCAGACCATTATATTACCTGGATCTTAGGTATTTTTAATTTAAATTAAAGGAGGTACTACTTGGATTTTAAGAAATTTGAGAAAAACACATCCAGGTTAAGTTCTCTGACTTAAAAGAATATTGCCTAGTCTCTCTCCCTCCCTCTCTCCCTCCCTCTCTCCCTCCCTCTCTCCCTCCCTCCCTCTCTCCCTTCCTTCCTTTCTTCCTTCCTTCCTTCCTTCCTTCCTTCCTTCCTTCCTTCCTTCCTTCCTTCCTTCCTTCCTTCTTTCCTTCCTTCTTTCCTTCCTTCCTTCCTTCCTTCCTTCCTTCCTTCCTTCCTTCCTTCCTTCCTTTTCTCTCTCTCTCTCTCTCTTCCTTTCTTCCTTTCTTCCTTTCACTATTTCCCTCCCTCAAAAAGACTTTCTACGTGATCAAGGCTTCTGCCTACTGTTCAGATCTATACTTTATATTCTTGTAGATCTGGCATGTCTTCACAAATCTCTTTAAATAAAGTGTGATTTTTAAACATTTTGGTTCAGACTTGAGGCAGGATACACTCCATTCACTCATAAAAGAACAATTTAAGTTTTAGCCGAGGACACTTGTGGACATGAGGGACTACAGATTTTGGCAATGCCAGGCATATGCTTCAGTGTCTCTTTAAATCTTTCTTAATGTATAAATGACATTTAAAAGTCCCTTTTTCACTGCAGTTGGCAGAGTACCTAAGACCATAACAAGTTGCTTCCCCAGTAAATGTCATTTTCACTTAACCACAGGGCTGTAATTCAAAAAATGTAGATTTTTAAAAAGAAAAGTATTAAGAAGAAAATAACTCTGGGAATGAAGCCTAGGATTTCCCATCTCTGAAAAGAAGGAGGGGTTTGTTACAGAGTGGAGGGCTGGCCAGTGGCCAGGGGCCTAGAGTTACTACTTTCAAAATGGCTTCGGGACCAGCTATTCCAGAGGGAGGGGTCTTATGCACTCCGGCCACGGCAACTTGCAGGCAGAGGGAGATGAAGAGAAGGCAGGTACCAGGAGCTTAACCCAAAGCAATGGTTAAATATGCATGTGTTAGAGGGAGAAACTGAGGTTCAAATCCAAGTTCAAATACTTAGTGACTTAGTAGTTTGAAGCAAGTTCATCTACTTGGTACCTTAGTCCCTATTGTGAAATGTAGGTAATATTATACACAGGTATATTAGTTTTTCTCTTGCTGCATATCATACTACCACAAACTTAACAGTTTCTATGGATACAAATTTAGGGGTTAAAATAACACAAATATGTTATTTCATGGTTTCTGTGGGTCAGAAGTCCTACATGTACTACATACTATGTCCAAGGTCCCACAAAGCTGAAATCAAGGTGTTGGCTGGGTACATGCTCTTCTGAGGTCTTGACTAGGGAAAGGTCTGCTTCTAATCTTGTTGGGGTCATTTCCTTGTGATTGTATGACTGAGGTTCTCACTTTGTGGTTGACTATAAATCAAGGGGCCATTCTCAGCCTCTCGAGGCTGCCCGCTACCCCCTGCCACCCTTCCCACCCAACCACATGGCGGTTTCCTACATCTGGGCTAGCAAAGAGTCCCTCTGACTCTTTGAAATACTCTTTCAGGTCCAGTCCTCTCATATGCTCACCTGATTAGGTCAGGCCCATCTCAAATAATCTCTCTTTCAATGAATTCAAAGCCAAATTTCATATTATCTATGAAATCCTTTCACCTTGTCAAGTAAAATAATTGCGGATAGCCTTCATAGGTATAAGTCCCATTCACATGCGAGTGTGTGTGTCTTGGGGAATGGAGATCACACAGTGTATACACAAAAGAGGGCAAGAACCTTGGGGCGGATTTTAGAATTCTAAGAAAACAAGCTTCCGGGATCCCTTGTGGGGGTGATGAACTGAGTTATATTTAACCAAGTGAAACGTTTAGTGTCTCACTAGGGATAAGTGCTATGTAAACTTTTACCATTATCATTTTCTGCAGGCTGGATTTCTTAGCAGAAGACACTAGATCTAAATGACCTGTCTCAGCATGGTGTTCCCACACTAGAAGCTGGCATTCAATCTTGGCCTCTCCTGGTCTTTTCTAGCTTTTCCTCTTCATGCCACATCCCCAGTGGCATTTGGTCCAGGATGACCTTCCTGAAAATGCTTATCCTGCAGCTGTTTGTCCTGCCTCTAAAGCAGCTATATCAGAACAAATAGCGCCTCCTTACCATCACCTTAAACCAACAGGTAACAGATTCTTCTTTATGGGGCCACTGTGGTGGGTGGGCTCTGTCATCTAGTCCTATGCAGGGGGTAGAAGAAAGGAGTCCTGTCGATGTCCCCACTGTAGACTTTTCATAAATCACTAAAGGTTACCATGTCGCCTTAGAAGGGCTGGATAGCTAAAGCCAGAGTCATGTAGTATTTTGAAGGAGCTCCTTCCTCTCTCCACAAAAGTATAAGTCACAGATTGAGCCTGTGATAGGCTGACTGGTCCTAGCAACTTACCCAGTTCCCTCAGATAAATATTCAAAACTCCTACCGTCAGTTTGGGGAAGAAAATCCTTTCCCCTACGTCTGATTAGATCCAGGAGCACATTTGGCAGGGTGAAGGCTGAACTACGCCGACAGTGATGTACCAGATCTCTCGTCTGCACATCTTAGCAGGATGTCTTTAAACAGAAACTTAAAAACGGTAATAATGATCATCACTAACCCCTTCTCGCCCAGCTGCTGTCTTCCTCACAGAGTTACTGACATGCTGGGACACTGCTACGTAACGCACTGATAGGAATGCCAGCCCCCTGGATCCTCTGAGACCACAGAGGTGTAGAGTTTCCAGGTGCTGGCTCTCAATGTCAGTGGTGTAAATCATTTGTCAGGGGAAGAGGACATGGGGGCAGTGGGTGGAATTCTAGAAGCCTCATGTCTACATGATAAGAGATTTTGAAATCATGTTCTGCTTAGCCTCCTTTACCGTGTGTGGTAGTTTGCTAGGGCTGCCATAATAAAGCGCCACGGCCTGGGTGGCTTGAATAACAGAAATGTATTTTCTCAAAGCTCTGGAGACCAGATGTCCAAGATCAAGGTGTCTGCAGGGTTGGTTTTCTTCTGAGGCTTCTCTCCTTGGCTTATAGACAGTTATTTTTCTGTCTTCACATGGTCTTCCCTCTGTTTATGTCTGTGTCCCAATGTCCTCTTCTATAAGAACACCAGTCATATTGCACTAAGGCCCACCTATACAACCTCAATTTACATGAATTACCTACCTCTTTAAAGATCCTCTCTCTAAGTACGATCACTTTCTGAGGTCCTCAGACTTAGTACTTCAACATAGGAATTTGTGTGTGGGGAGGGGGGGACGCAATTCAGTCCCTAACATCATGCATTTACAAAATGTATCACATTCCTACTCGTCGTTAAGTGGAGAGGTGTGAATGTTCCAGCATGTTAAGTGCTGATGGACGCTCAGTGTCCCCACCCTAGGTCAGATTGATGGGCTTTCCACTTAGTCCAGTTACTGTGAGAAACAGTTGCCAACATACTGATGTGTGTGGTGGGGGGCAGATAGGGGCTGCCTCTCTGCTGAGATAGATTCATTTTAGAATTTAGATAATTGGAAACAAAATGCAGATTCAAGGCCTGAATCAGACTGTTGTTCACTCATGCGTCCTTATAGCCTGGAATAGTACTTGCACCTCATAGATATTTAATAAGTATTTGTTGAGTGAATGAGGAAGGATTGCTGAAAGAAGGTAGGGAAGTAACTAAAAGAGGTGTGAATTATGTATGGTGCCAGGTGGGTACTGGAAATATCAGGGGGACACTTTGTAAAGTACAACCACTATGCTGTACACTTGAAACTAATACAAAATAGTACTGAATGTAAAATATAACTGGAAAACATTTTAACAAAAAACGTAAATAAAAAAGAAGGGAAGTGATGTCAAAGTCACACTACCATTTTTTAGAAGGGGTCCCCTTCTAGAACAGGCTAAACATAAAAACAGCATTGTATTTAGTACTGTATCTTTTTTTCTTCCTAAAGTCTATATGCCTGTTTAAAACCTAGTCAGTATTTGATTTCAGCACATGTTTGATAACAGCAGGAATTTATTAAACACTTATGAAATGAGTTACAAGTCCTCTAATGTAGGGATGTTTAATTACTGTTACAGTGGCCGTTTTCCAATACCTTAAACAAACGAACAAAAATTGTTGCTGGAATCTAAACCCTCCTTATGATGTTTGCTTCTCTGCAAAAACAAAAGGCAACAGGACAGTATCTTACGTAAATACACAATGCTTTATATCTTCTCCTTTTCTGTGGCCTTTGTCTTCTTAAAAATAAAGAATCATAGTTTCTTTTTTAACACCCCTGAACAATCCCCTTTTATTTGTAACTTACCTAACCATTATTTTATTAAATCATATGACTACAATGTCCAATCTTATATCATCACAGGAATGTTCTCTGCAGTATTTCTAAGAAATGAGTAAATATGTTTCTGCTTGAACAATCCCAGAGAAGCACCAGTTACTGCCCTGAAAACCAGCCAACTGCTGTGCTCCACCACTGAACCAGCCCACACATGAGAAAGACTTTTCCATCCCCCGTATGTGCTTCTGTCTCTATAACATCTACCCAATTGCCCCGATTACTCTTTTTATAACCACATAGAAGTTAAAGCCATTTTTAACTCTCTGTATTTCAAGTATTTCAGTTTCTTTTCTCTCTAGAGAGCCCCTATCTACCTTTCTACTCCAGCTTTATGCTCTACATTCTTCACCACCCCCCTCAGGTCATGCTTCCACATAGTCTAGAACAATGAAAAAAAATCTGTATAAAGAGCAGTCAACTTTTCGAAGCTAGGAGAAACTAGGAAGATCAGCTAATCTAATCAGTGTGTTTATCATGGGAAAAAAAGTTCCAGAGAGCCAAAAAATACACACAGAGTTAAGAGTCCTAAATAATTGGGGGCTAGAATTAGAATACATGTTTCCAGTCCTTGCCAATATGCCAGATGGTTTCCAATTTTCAGTGCTTAATGTTTTCAAATTGTATGCAGGGTGGAGCAAAAGTAAGTTTGCAGTTGTTTGTATGAAAAACAATACAATAATTAATAAATAATACAAAAATAAACTGTTTCACATACTCACAACTGTAAATCTATTTTTGCCGCACCCTGTCTTTATTTGCATTCTCACAATATCTGTGTAAGATAAACAAGATGTATTTTTATCCTTATATAACAAATGAGGCTGAATGGATTCTCATAAGGAAAAAGACACTTAATAGAACTGAGACAAGAAGCCAACTCTTCTAGCTTCCAGTTCAATATTTCTTGGGTATTTCATAGAAAATCAATATTCTTCCACTAAAAATTTGATAGGCACTGCATTTGTGAGAGGCCTAGCACAAAATAGATGGCATACTAAAGAGGGCTTAACTCGAAAGAATTAAACACAGGAATTATTTACAGAGCAGTGATCTGAGTTAAAAGAACCAAAAAGAGATGATGAGGCATCTAGGGACTAGCAAGAGTGGAAAACCTTCACTACTCCTGTGTCTGAAGAGGTCAGGGGTGGAAACAGGGTTTCCAGAGCCTTCCAGCAATGGAGAGAGAATAGCTGTCCCAAAGAAACTGGGGTCTCAGAGGAACAGCCTCCGCCAGAATGTTGAGAAGCAGGAAGGAGGGAGGAGCAGGGGAAGTGCCTTGGACCTCTTTTCCCTCCTGCCCTCTAGCTTCTTGCTGGTGCCTCTCATTAGTTAGATCCACCCAGAATCCAGGGAGCAAGTGCGCTTCCTGGTGCACAGAGAAGAGAAGAGAAGGGACGGGGGTGGAGCAGAGAAAAAAAAACCAGTGCAAGTAGAGCAGATGGGGACATCGCTAGGAACAAGTACCTTCTTCAATCAAGCTCCGTTTGTAGCTAGTGGTTAACTATGTGACGTTTTTAACAGTCTGAGAAAACTCAAAGAGATAGGGAGATAGTCTAGATCTCAGATGTTCTAGAATCTTCAAACTGTAACATTTAAAAGAAAGAAGTGAATATAATATTTTTGTTCACGTCACTCTCACCCAAAAGACAAACTGTGCTAAGATGTTTAATGTCTCTGTCAACAAACAAAACTTGTGTCCTTACCCGGCCTAAAAGTAATGGTTCTGTCTTTTTATGTTCAACCCAGTCTACAGTGCTCTCCTGGCTCCCTTTCAAAGCCTGTTATAAGCACCTCATTGAGCCTGAACCTATCCTAGAAATTAGACTTTATTTTCATTTTAAGTTGTGTCAAATATTCCATGTCAAGGCCACCCTTCCATTACTTCTCCATCTGCCACTCTTTCTGGCTTTATAAATATGCCCCTATCCCAAATCATATAGTTCCCGAATATCAGCATTTTTCAACCTTGGGACTATGATGTTTGGAGTCAGGTAATTCTTTATCAGGAGGGGGGGCCAGTCTGTACATTGTAGCTGTTCAGCAGCGTCCCTGACCTCTACCCAGGAAATGCCAGCAGCACTGCTGCAGTTGCGACAAGCAAAAATACCTCCATGTGTTGCCAAGTGTGTCCTACAGGGAGGGTAAACTGCCCCTGCTTGACAACCACCACTGTATATTCTGGAGAAAGAAAATCCACAGCTCAAATTCATCTGGTTGCACCCAACCTCTTGCAGCTGCTCCGTAGCGATCCTAGCTAGCCCCATGAAGTCCAAGTAAAATGAGGCAAAGATCATAAAGTGTTTTAAGGGGAGAAATTAATTGAACCCTGTTTTGTTTCGTCAGCCAGAAAGAGAAAAACCCACATCCAGGTGCTTGCTTAAGACCCAAAAAGTAAATTATGTACGCTAAACCCCCACAAACTCTAAAATAAGGCTTTATGAGGTGTCAGACTGTGAACTGACTTTCCCTAGCTACAATCCCCACCGAACAGTTTTTTGTAGCTTGTAACTCAACTGTTTAGTCTGAAGGAGTCAAGGAAGAACTGAATCCTCAGCAGAGTTGACGCAGAGCCTGAGGGGTTGAATCACCTGGCTGTGGACTGTCGCTCAGGCTGACCCACCGCCAGCCCAGCGAGGAGGAAGTTCCGTAACCTTCAGGGGATTCTTTTGAAGGTGAATGTAGTACAAGGACATTTGTGTTTTCAAAACCCTGTGAAGTTTTTTCCCCCCAAGGGTACTGTTTTAATTTATCTCTGCCTCAAGGTAGGCTATCTTTCTAACTTAAAGTACTGGAGATGACTCCGTTCCAAAATGTTTCACTTAGGAAAGAGTTTAGTTGGACCAAACACTCTTGAGCCAACCTCGGCCATTCCCACGGGGAAGGGGGAGTTTTCATTTCTGGAGCACGAACCTAAAGATTAGAAGACTCAAGACCGTGAAGGAACTTTAGAGAACTATTTGCTCAAACAGTGTATTTCTCCAAGCTCTTCTCGTGTAAGGATCACCTAGATGGGGAGTGCATTACAAATGCAGATTGCAGGTCGCACCACCACATTCCGATTCAAGAGGGATCGGCATTTGTACAGGCATCTTGAGCCTGACACTGGTGGTGAGCAAACTGACCCGAAATCCTAACGTAGTCTAACTCTGTCATTTTACAAGTGAGTAAACTGAGGCCCGGAAAGTTACACCAGCAAATCGGAAACAGAACTGAAATGAGACCCCAGGTCTCTCGGTTTTGCTGTTCAATGTCTCGTCATGCAATAATATGATAAATTACATCACATCTCAAAAACCTGTATCATTCCCCCAAAAAGGCCAGGCCAGGAGAGCTCAGTCTGCAGATCTAGCTCTTACAACCAGTGAGCTGTCTGCGGTCCCAGGGAAGCTCCCCCTGCGAACTGAGTCTGCATATATGACAGGGGCAGGTGCCACTGCTGGAGGGAGGGCAGTTGCTCCACCTTTTGCGGTCAGTGGTCTGTGACAGGCATGACCCCTGAGGTAAGAAGGAGGTCTTGTCGCCAAGGCTGTCGCCTCCAGAAATCCTTCTTGTTAGCTGATGCCCACTTGTGGGCTTTTCTCATCTTTGGGGTCCCAGCAAATGCTCTGTTATCTCCATCTATGATGTGTTCCTGAATATTTGTAAAGTTTTACTCAGTTGGTATCATATCAATCTCCCGTCCCTTTTTCTCGCACATCAGTATGTTACTTCAAATACGGAAATCAGTATGTTCTAGACTCTACTGGAGCTCTCACAGCTGCCTGCAAAGAACTACTGCTATCTCCAAGGAAATGCCTGTTGACTCATACCAATGAAAGAAAAAATGCCTAAGACAATAGTGGGTTTTTACAGTTCAATAGAAATTCTGGTGACTAACACTGGGATGTCATATTTTTTTATTCTTTTCAAGTAAAGGCATACAACATGACTACCTACTTTCACAACCTTTCATAAAAGAAAAGACATTTAACCCCATTCATAGAAAGTAATCAATTTTTAAAAAAATATTAGTCCTTGAGGAACTCCCTATCATGTCCAACTTTACTACAGATAGTAGGAATTTAAGAATAAAGTAGCCACAGTCCTTGGACTAACAGTTGTGGACCTAACCTGACATCTGGTCATACCGAATAAATGACTTCATAAAAGAAATCTCAGTGGTCATTACCAGGACGCTTGTATAACTGCCCCCGACATGCAACTGCCTCTGACGCCCAAGCTGTTTGTTTAGTCAGGTGCGTCACAGTTGCCTTATCCGATGACTCCTCAGAATTTGAGATGGTATTTCCCATCTGAGTTGTTTGGAGTAGCAGGAAGGTCACACTTTTTTTTTTTCTTTCTCTTTTTTTAAGAAACTAATCTCATCAGTGTTCTGTTCCCCTTGCTCCTCAGTGACTGGTCAAGGTACAGAAGGAAAAACAAACATGACAAGGGGCACCAATTGCTGGACAATGTGGACTTTTCTATCCAGGCATTCTCACCACAGGGCTGACTGTGAATTCTTTTCATTTGGACTTTGGAAAAGCACTAATTGGATTGAGAGCGTCACAAAACACAGAAATAAGATGCTTCCAACTTCTCATCACGTCAATTTTATTGGAAGTAGCATAGAGATAATGAAAGATGTTAAATATTGGTTGATTTTCAAATGTGGAAATTGCTGTTGTCCACTGAGAAGTAAGTGTGGTGAGAAAAGCTGTTTTCAGCTCATAAATGTGGTTATTATTTCATATTTTTATAGAGCCCTAAATGCACAGGGTGCTGACAATATTTGAAGCAGGGCCAAGCAAATCAAGTTCCTGGCCCAAAGCAGGGCGGACCGAACCCATACCAAAGCAACAACTCAAAATACACATGGTACAGCTCTGGGCACTGCATAGGGAGGGCCGTAGGAGGGGCAACGGCTTTAGGGTGAAGAAAAAGAAGGGCTGCCCCTACAGTATAATAAAATAATAAAAGGCCTTGACTAGTTCCCAGAGCCTCAAAATGAGTTGTCCAAACCAGCATTTCTTCTAAGAAGCATTTCGCCTCCCACTTTCCTGGCAGAAAAAAACAAATCTACTCCTGGACAATTAATTAGATGTCAAGTGTCCACACATATAATACATTTTGCAGCAACTGTATTGATCCCTAGACACAGAGCCACTCCATCCTCACCAGTTTTTAAACTGAAGGCTGGAAAAATCTCTTATTTGGAGGACCAAATAATGCTTTCTCCTTAAGCAAAAGGAAAAATCCTTCTAAATGGTGGAAGTTCTTTGAACCTTGTTAATACATCAGTCCAAGAATAGAGCACTGTGTTCACAACGTGATCAATCAAAAGCCACACACAAAGTGGAAAAAATCTTCCAGCGCAGGGCTGAAGGCCTTATCACAATTGCTTCCTGGCAGAAAGAGCGGGTAAACAAGCCCCATCAAAGACTGCCCAGAGTCCTTGTTTCTCGTTGTTCTAGGTATCAAAATAGGAAGTAAACAGCTTAGAAACAGTTCTGAGAATTGCCTGGAGGAAGTGCTGCTTCCTCTCCCTGCACTTGCTAAGTTTGCTTATCTTTCAGCCTCTCAGCACAGCCTTTTGCCAGTCGTCTGAGACCCCGTAACAAAGACTCTCTTATCCCATCTGCCTCTGACCTAATGCCATCCAGCTGACCCAATGCATCCCACCCCCTCCCCAGCCAGCAAAACGTGATAAGGCAATAAAGACATAAACAAACTCCGCCGATTTCCAGGCAATGGATCCCCTAAAAAATTGCGGACATCTGGCCCAGTGGAAATACCCACAATACTGTGGGAGAAAATGGGCCCCGAGGCCAGGAAGGTTTCTGGCGCCATCCAAGCAGCACCTCAGCGTGACTGGACTGCTTCATCAGGCTTCGCATGAGTAACCAACCAATAAACGGCTCTGGAGCTCATTAACTGCCCAGCCTACTGTTGGTGCCTGCAAGAAGAAACCAACCAAACAAACATGGAAGCTTGTTTTACAAGGAGCCTAGATTTGTGTTACCACCTATTGGATGATTTTTCATGCTCCATCATCACCGGCCTGGCACCTGACACTTACCTAAGGCTTTTCATTTCTGTATTAATGCTGCCCACACAGCATTAATGATTTTAATCTGGCTGTCCAAGTCCTGGGAGCCAAAGAAAGCTCCGGCATTCGCTTGGTTGCCTCAGCTTGGCTTTGCACATCCTGATTTTAATTTATGTAAAGGTGTTCATAATGTCAGTCCTAGGTCATCTGAGTTCCATTTAACCCGAGATTTTTATTGTGGAACATGAATGCTTTCAATTGGAGGCAACTAATAATTCAGGATTGTCTTGGAGAAATGGGCCAGCTCCCTGAGATCAGTATAATACCCATCTTGGTTTGCAGCTTGGCCTCCAGTTCGCCAACTTCTACAAAATGTTTGACACTGGATTTTCCTTTCAAATAACCAAATGCTTTTATGCTTTAAAACCACAGAAAATCTGGATTTTTAAAAGATATAATTTTGCAGGGTTTTTATTAGCATAGAGAGGACAAATTGTTGGATAACATACTTATTTCATAATTTCTTTACGATCCAACTCAGGAAATCATTCTTTAACAAAATTTACCAAATGGTCAACCTTTATGATAAGGAAGCTGAGGGCAGCATGATTTCTTTAGATTTCTTTCAGGGGGGAGATGCACAGACCACATGCACTGCCTTCTACAGAGCACTCATATGACTAGACAGTATCTGGGGTATTACCTTTACAGTGTTGATCATATAAATATTATTTTTCTGTGGGTTTGCAGTGAACTAATCACAGCTAACATCATATTAAGGAAGTCGTTTTAGTAGCAGCTTTATTTATGGAGAAAATTTCAGCCAAAGTGTACGCAGAAAAATTATTGATATTATGATTTGGTTGGAGAAGCAAAAACACATGCTAAATGAAGTCTGAATTTCATAAATGCTACTCTATGGGGGAGCAAGAAAATTCATTTGGAACGAACATTTCATTTTCCACATTGAACTGTTAAGAATTCATTCTTTCTTCTTCAGGTATTACATTAACAGAAAACTCTAGGAGCCCTTCAGTGGACAATCTCTATATCCTCTTGGAGGAAAACTGAACCAAATGGGAGTCAAATGGCTGAGCAGGAATAAGAGTCTCCAATGAGAACCACCATGGAAGACTTGACAAATTCAGATGTCCGGCTCAGCTCACCCAAACTACCGCAAGTAAGTAGTGACTTAGGGATACAGCAGGAGGAAGAAAGTGACGGCTAACAGGCCAGCCCTAACCATACACATTAGTAATCCAAAAAACCACCTCCCTATGCTTCTCTTCTTCAACTGATTCTTGCTCTTCTCTCTGTCAATAAAACAAAACCCACTCAGTCAGCCAGGATCCAACTAAGAATACAGGACTGTGGGGATATAATAGAGGAAATTTTGTTACACTGGTTGAAGGAAGGAAAGAAGGTCTGAGAAGCAAAACAGGGGACTATGGGGTAATCCAGGGGTTAGCAAAAGCAAGAAGTTGCCAGCACCTTAAACTGGAGGAACTAAATAACTAGATTGATTCATTAATGCCTAGTCTCAGTTGCATAATGAGATCTATGTAGCCATACTTGTTCCCTGTACACATCATTCCTCCACACCCCTTTCTCTCCGGTGAACATTCCATCACTTAAAGAGGAAGATAAGATTTGAAAGTGAACGATTTATTAAATGATAGTGCTCAATGAACTTAAAACCTCTAATCTCTGAAAGCATAACCCCAGAAGGATGCTGTGGTTATCAACATCAGAGATTCCCTTTTGAAGCCTTCATAAGGCAACCTGAGGAAATACGAAAGCAACATGTGATTTTATTCACTTTCACTCAGTTAAAATACAGAGCAATGGTTTTCCGCATCTTCAACTTTTCTTCTAGGGCTTCAGAAATTCAGACTTTCACTACAAGTTTCTTTCACCTTTGAAAGGATAATTTCAATGTCTAAATTGAACTATGTTGGCCCTTCTTTCAAGCTAGAGACTGCCATCCAATTTTCTGTGATTCTATGCCAAGAACAACTACCTTGTCTCATTAACAGTACAATAGGACCTATCAACATGACAGACATATCAGTCAACACATTAAGTATGTCAACACTCAGGTCAGCTGAAGGAAAGGGGGACAGTCAAGACATACTGTAGCATTCAATTTCAGTGTGTAAATTAACATTGTAATAGGTTACTCCATTAAAAGGCAGTTGACTAGCAAGCATGATGTTTACAACTGGATTCCAGTGAATCCAATTGGGATTTCTGCATGGTCTCCACCCTGGAAAACCAGCTCGAATTCTTGTACTCCGGCCACATTCCAAGAGACATCTTAATTAGATCCCAGAAGAATACACTGCAGCTGAAGAGGTTGTCCCCTGCAGAATTATATGGGGGAAAGGCTGGCCAGAACAATGTTCACATTCATGCAATTACCCAATTAATTGCACAAGGTGCAACTATTAAGGCTAATTTTATGCTAGCATTAGGCTAGTCGCGGAAAAAATAATTAGTTTGACAGAGAAAACAATGCTGGGCAGACTATCAG
>PVJD01015357.1:0-25243 GCA_004026545.1 Mormoops blainvillei | reverse complement strand
ATGGCGTCGCTACTCCCAGGTTATTCAAGGACCTGCAGCCCTCACAGGCCTCTCAAAGTCTCTGCGAAGACCCGACTCCACAATCCCTGTCTGCGGAAGCCCTGCCCTGTGTGGAGCAGCGAGGACTCAGGAACTCAGGTCTTCACAGAGACAGGGAGGGCAAGCGACCCTCCCGGCCCAGCCCGACCCCACCACTCAGGCCTCCTCTTTCTCCTCCGCCCCCACCCAAACCCACTTCCCCACTCACAGCCACGCTGCCAGCTGCAGCCAGACTGATGTCCTTGCACCGCTGTGGCTGCCCCACACTTTCTTCTTTCCAGGCCTTTGCACTCATGGCCCCTCCTCTTAGGACGCCAATCCCCGACATGTGTGCCTGGACGGCAGCCGCTCCTCCAACACCATCTGCTGGAAGCCTGCCTGATGCTTAAAGCGGGGACGATGTCCCTGCTCTGGGACACCTCCCCTCCTGTGGACATCTGAACCTAGACTGCTCACATCCCTAGACTGGCTCCCCGCCCCACTCAGCCGTGTCCACCTCTGTCCTCAGCTCCCACCTCCTGAGGTGGGACCCCCACCCCCTAGCACCAGGCCTGTGTCACAGGAGCCCAGACAGAGACAGGCAGCCCCCACCGGCCAGGCCATAAACCACCTCCCAGAACACCGACACCAGAGGTCACTCCGACCATGATGTCAAGGCAAAAACAAGGCCACCTGGGAACCACATTGGAACGCCGACAAAAACGTGAGCCTTGTCCAACCTTCGTTTCCATGTCACCTCTTCAAAAAGGACTTCTTCGTGGAGTGTGGCTTAGGAAGTGCTAAAAGGCACGGGCCCTGGACCCAGATCGCCTTGGGTGGGCTTCTGACTTGACTGTTTAATATTTTATCACCGTCGGCCCATTTCTTGACCTTAGTGTCTTAAGTTTCACCATCTTTAAATAACTGCACAGTTAGGTGACAAGGGGTTAAAATACTGCCCAGCACATGCAAACTGGAGAACTACGAGCCACTGCACATAACCACTGCCATGCTACCATCTCTTCACCCCCGTTTCTGAGTGGCTTCCCCTCACCAGGGCTACGCCTGTCGCAGGGTCCCTTTGGTTTAAGGTGTTGTTGTTGTTGTTTTTCATTCCCTTCGCAGCCCTTTTCTAAACTTGTCATTTACATATTTGCCTGCTTGGTGGTTGTCTCTCCCACCAAGATCTAAGTCTGGTGCGAGAAGGGGGTCCTGTCTTCTGTCCCAGCTCTGAGAGCGTCGGGGCCGGTCGCGCTGGAGAACAAAGGACCCAACCCCGCCGCGGCGCTTCCCGACCCCGGCTCGGCACCGGGCGCCCGGCGCCGCTTCCGGAAACACTCGGGGGTCTGATCCCCAGTGCTGCCGAAGCATGGGCATCCACAAAACGTATCCGCACCGCCCTTCGGGCGCGGAGGGCGACGCCTGGCCACGCCCGGGCCAGCTGAACGGGACTCCCCACGGACGAGGCCCCCTTGCGAACCAGCGCCCCCGCTGGCTAGCCCGGAGCGCTGTATGCCCACTGATTAAGAGCAAAACTGTCTTCGTCGGTTTACGCGTTTCTGTCAAAACGACTTGAAAGAAAAATGACCCAACGTGGGTGGTGGACCAAGGGATCGTTTCCGTGGCAATAGATCACGCTGGCGCGAATCCACGGCTTGCCGCTGCGCTGCCAGGCGTCTGAAGGCCGGCACAGGACAATGGGGCCATGGAGCCCGGGAGGAGAGCAAACGGGGAAACCGAGGCCCTGGTCCGGCAGCCCCGGCAGCGGCGCCGCGCACGCCCGCCTCTGCGGGAGGCAGGGCGGGGCACTCCTCGGGGCGGCCGGGGAGCCGTCGGCGGCTCCGCTCCGGGAAAATAACTGTTTCGCCACCGCCCCGCCCGGCCACCCCGCGAAGCCCACCACGACACTCACCGTCTCACAGCCGGCCGAGCGCAGCTCGGGCGGAAAGCGCGGCTTTGCCGCAGGCGCTGTTAGAAACCGGGCAATGGGGACCAGGCGACTTCCAGCACGTAGCCCTTCACACACCCGGCGGCCATTTTCCTCCGTCTCTCCGAGCTGACAGGTCACGTGGCCGCGGGCCGGGCCGGGATGTGGCCACGCCCCCGTAGGGCGGGGCGGCTCAGGTGGACGAGGCTGGAGGGGGCTGCGGGCTCAGGCTACCGCGCGCACGCGCGGGCGAGTGCAGGACAGGCGAGTCCCTGGCGCCCTCCGCACCCTCCTTCTGGCCTCCGAACAGGTGTTTTTGGCAAGTGCCGCGGTCAACATCCGCTTCACTGTCAACGTCACTCTTCTTGTCATGGTTAATTATATTGCCCATTCACCATCAGAACCAAAGCTTATGCGCTGAGACCTACACCGCAGCTGTAGCTTCGGAAGGCATTGGAAATGAAGGCCAACTCACATCCCTTCCTCGTGGCCGCAGAGCGAGTCTCTCCTTTCTCTGGACGCGCGTGGGTCTCCACTCCTGGTCCTGAGGTCCCGCCGGCTCCCAGCTCCCTCACACCCCCTCCGCAGCCCCCGGGGTCTGGCTGCCACCCCCATCTCTACAGAGGGGAACTTCGACTTCCCCACCCGCAGGCTGGCTACGTCAGCAGTTTCTGGAAGGCTGGGCCTTGCTCTTCCTCCTCCTCTTTGCTCTTTTTTTCCAAAGTGGTGTTCCCACACCTGGACATTCTTTACTGCCTGCTTCCAACTAATCCCAACGAATGAGGTCGCTTTGTCTTTTAGGATACAGTTCACGCCGCCCCCTCTTCCGTGAGCTCCCTGGACGACCTCAAGAGGATTTTGTCCTTCCGCCTTCCGGATTCACCTTTTACTCCACCGTACCGAGTACGCAGCTGGCACCCAAAAGTATGTCTGAAAGCGTATTTTAACCTGCTTACTCGTCTTTCCCCTGCTCACTCCATTCTTATTTCACACCAATTCCCTTCACAACTTTAAAACAGCGTCTGGCCTTGGCAAGCCCTTAAGGTCGAAATCACACCATTTACCACCCCGTCATGCACTTTGGGGTGCTCTCATTGTCCCATGTGTGTCACACCAACATCTGAAGGAGCCATACTCTTTGCTGACTTTCCATTGGGAGATGCTTTTCAACAGAGCCAACCTTGGCCCATCAAAAACATCTGTGGACCTCTGTTAAAAATCAACACGTGACACTTGTTGGGGGGCGGGGGGGTTTAAAAATATCTCCCCAGCTGATTCCAATGAAACACCAAACTCAGACTTGGGTGTTGGTCCCATTATGTCCAAAGCAGTGATTTCAAATATGAAGATCCCTTTTTAATGTCAAACTGTTTTTGAGGACCCACGTAGGGATAGCAGGCGGCCTTTTAGTAACCATTGATTCGGAGAGCTACAGGGAATTGGAATTTGGGGTTCCGTAGGGATCAGTAGCCCAGAATGGGAAGCTGTGCTCTAGAGAAAGCAAACTACAGTCATTTCCCCTTATCCACAGTTTTACTTTCCTGAGTTTCAGTTACAGGTGATCAACCTTGGTCCAAAAATATTAAATGGAAAATTCCAGAAATGAACAATTCATTAAGTATTTAATTCTGCACCATTCTGAGTAGCATGATGAAGTCTCGAACCGTCTTGCTCCATGCCACCCAAGAATCATCCCATGGGTCCAGCCTACCCACGCTGTAGACACTCCCTGCCCCTTAGCTACTTAGCTGTCCTCTAGGTTATCAGATTGACTGTAACTACGTCCTGTGTTCAAGTCCCCCTTATTTTACTTAATAGTAGCCCTACAGCCTTTCACTAACTTCTATTACAACACATTGTTATAACTATTTTATTATCATTACTATCTTCCTGTGCCTATTTTATAAATTAAACTTGATCATAGGTATGTATGTGCAGGAAAAAAGAGCATACATAGGGTCTGTTACCATCCGAGGTTTCAGGCGTCCAGTGGGGGTCTTGGAATGTGTCCGCCGTAGATAAGGGGAGGGCTCCTCTGTATCAAAACAGTCAGCAAGGCGTTTGACAGGTTTTCTGGATGAGTTTGTTTGCAGACACAAAGGGAAAGTATGGAGTGTATATCAGAGGTTGGGTCAGAAGACTGGAAGGTCTCACTGCCATGTGTTGGTTAGTGACATGGTGACAACTCAGGGAGACAGGTTCTTCAGTCCTCCCCTGAGGAAACACCATTTTGAGAAGATCTGGCCCCATGGTAATTCCCCCCTGCCTCCCGGCTTTCCAACCCAGCTCACAACCTCCGCCCCCAGCCCCAGTCCCTTCACCCCATAATTTCTGTAACCCCAGCAGCATTGCCTGGCTTGTGAAGCTGCCCTTCCACACTAGCCCAAGACACCGGGGTTAGGCAGGTGTGAGCTACACTGAGGGGCACTGGCCCCACAAAAGCAGAACTCCTTTCCCGGGAAAAATGGGACACGAGAGTAAGCAAGGGAAAGGGGAGCGGTAAGGGGTGGCCCTCTAGCCTGGGTGGTCCCAGCATCACTGCACAGCATGCGGGGTGGGGTTCTCGGTCAAGAGCCTTGCAAAGCCCGGTCCAGACGCAGCACGCATTCAGCCCCAGAACCTGCGGAGACGTTGTCTGTCCACCTAAACCTCCTCCCTGCCTCTTCGCCCTAGATAAGATCACCGGAGGTGCTCAGTGTATTGTATAAGCTGCTCTTTTAGAAATATTTTACGGCAGTCCGGATAGCAGTGTGGAAAGGAGCTACGAGAAGCAGGCTTTCCTTCAGTCCGGTTTTCATGGAGGATGGCAGGGTGGGTGCGAGGAGACACACTAGGACAGAGAATGGATTTTTCCAGTAGGGTCCCGCTTTGTTCCAGGTCGGAACTGGGAAAGGGAGAAACCTCATGCCCAGGGGTTTTATTATGATGCCAGGCCAGGCATTTATTTACTAAAACGAGACTTTCCATTTTTTTATTAAAGATCTATTTTTTAAAAGGTTCCATTTATTTATTTTAAGAGAGGGGAGAGGAGGGAAATAAACATGATGTGAGACACAGCAATGGTTGCCTCTCGCGCACCCCCTACTGGGGACCTGGCCTGCAACCCAGGCAGGTGCCCTGACTGGGAATCGCACTGGCGACCTTTCGGCTCACAGGCTGGCACTCAGTGCACTGAGCCACACCAGCCAGGACTGAAATGAGACATTTTAATGACTAAACATGACTAGATAATATTTTCTGATCTAAGAGTATGAGAAGCATTATGAAAATTATGAGATGTACTCAAAATCCCATGGTGGGGAGGGGGGAGCAAGAAGTAACAGCTTTTGCAGGAGCAGCGCTGAGGGAGAATGGAGCTGCTCTATAACCCTACTGGGTCCTGTTCCCCATTAACGCAATGGTTACATCCAGTGAATTATATCTATTTTGATAATAAATAGTTCCTGACTCATACCAAATGCTGTCTGTCCCTTTCACACTTATGGACTCGTGTCTTGCAATGATGTAACTACTGCAAAGCTGAAATGCTTTCTCCTCAGCTTTGTCTCAGGCGTGTCACCCCTCCACTTCGTTGGGCTGCTTGTGCCTGGTGCAGCCGGCCTACGTTTTTCTGGCTAACGCCTCCTCAGGGTCTCTTGCTTCAGCAAATCCCTGAAATCCCTAAGAGTCTGGCTTTTCTACTTGTCCTCTGGTTTTATGTAGAAGGGAAAATGTGAACTGTCTTCCCATTCCTCACCGCGCTGCCCCCAGAACTGCCCCTGGAGCCATCCGTCTCGGCAGTGTCAGCAGACCCAGGTGGCAGTGGCAGTCCAGTCTTTTTGCAGAGTTTCAATTTCCTTGCAGGTAGCATTTTCCATAGAAGCCTGAGGATGTTTTGCACACGGTTTTGCTTTGGAAATGGCTTTTCTCCAGTTATAAAAGGCAAATGTGTTCATTAAGAAGTATTTGAAAACCACAGAAACATTTGAGGAAGAGCTGTCTCCGTTAATCTCACCACTCAAGAGCTCCCTGACTTCTTAAACTGAGACTGGAAACAAAATTTTTATTAACCTAAGCCATTATTTGAAACACCCATTATTGAAAAGGGGAGGAGTCCCCGGGACGCCCCCGAGATGTCATTTTGTTGCCATAGTTGGTGATGGCTGTCGCTGTCATGTCTCATGACGCCTTTGCCGGTCTCATCCCGGCCCCGCGTGATCAGCATGTCCCTTGTACATAAAAGACATGGAGAGGGCTGCTTCCTCACCTCTGGGGTGGCACCGGAAGAGGAATGCTCGACAGCACAGAGTTCAGGATAGGAGAGGCGACAGGAGAGGGGAAACCGTAGAACCCCGTGTTCAAGAGGGGGTGGGCCGGAGAGAGAAGCAGGGAAGAGTTGGAGGGAAGGAAGCGTAGTCACTGACTTCACATTAGTTTATGGGAAAAGGACTTCAGGTTTGTTTTTTAAGATTTTATTTATTTTTAGAGAAAGGGGATGAGAGGGATAAAGAGAGGGAGAGAAACGTCGATGGGTTGCTTATGGACCATGACCAAGGACAGGACCTGCATCCCAGGCACGTGCCCTGACCAAAGATCTAATCAGTGACCTTTCATCTTGTGGGACAATGGCCAACCCATGAGCCACACCGGAGAGGGCAAGACTTCGGTTTCAGGTGATCACAAGCTCATTGTGAGTCAGACAAGGCCGCCAGCAGAGCACGCGCATTTTCACCTTGCCCACCCAGCATGTCTCCCCGGCTTTTGCCGTGGCCAGAACCTCACTCTTTGCTGGAGTCTGAAGATGCAGAGCCCCTCTTCACCAGAGGGCGACCTGGTGAGGGAGATGGGAAATACACTAACAGAAAACACCCGCTCAAAGGAGCACGAGCTAAGACCCAAGGACCCAACGGCTCACAAGAGTGGTCTCTGGGTTGGGGGAGTTGAGCGACGTGCTGGGAGAGAGGAGGAGGTGAGCAGGGGTCAGGGGAATGACCTAAGAGGCAAGAATGGGCACCGTGCAGCCAGGAGATTCAACTGAACCACCACGCTTCTTCTGAGTTTTACACCAAAAGTGTTTTGGGGGCAGCATTAAGTCAGTTAAGAGGTTCCGTTCTTTCTCCCTCTCTGGAAAATTGAGACTCTTTCCCCTTCCAGGCATGTCTCACTCTAGCTAAGTGGGCACCTAAGTGGGAGTCCCCATGAGCCTCCAAGCCTGAGCTCACATGTCAGCACGGATCCCCGTAAAGGGGAGAAGGGCTGCAGCAGGGTATTGCGTTAGGGCCACTGTTGGTTTTTTTAACCCTTCAATTCTATCAGACTATGAATTAATGTTTAATTTTGTTGTGCCATAAAAATGATGTAATTCCTATACCTAGTTGGTGTTTTTGAAATTTCACCTATCTTGATCATGAAATTTAGTTGCATTTTATCATATTTTAAATTATCAAGTAGTTTTTCCTCCCTAAAGATATTAAAAATTTAGGCTAGCTCATCATTTAACATAGCACCAGATTCAACTACTTTTATTATTAATGATTTTATTTTGTCTCTGTAATATTTTCCTTTCTCTAAAACCGTTTACTCTAAAGATGGCTGCTTTTCTATGTGTTTCTTATAAAGTATTAAACCTTTTCTCCTCTACTTCCAAATTGCCTACTGAGTGATTCTTTCTCAAATTAAATCGACTTCATAAGAACTTATTTGTGCATTTGGATATCCTGGAACCAATACACCACTTTAAATTACTATCACTTTATAATCAGTTGTAATATTTTCTAGAATACGCTGTCCAAGATTATCCTTCTTGGCCCTTTAAATGTCCTCTCTTATCCTTCTAGGAGTTTGTAGTAATTAATGCCTTTCATCAACATTTTTCTGACATTCTCTCTTCTCCCCTCTGGGTTCCCGTAACTCGTGTGCTAGGCCCTTCAACCATGTCCTCTATGTCTCTTACTCTCCTCCTAGTTCCTGTCTTTGTAGGCTCTTCATGGTTTGCTCGGGATTTTTTATATACGTGTTGAAGAGGAAGAGATTAATTGCACTGGGAGGAAGCTGGAAATACGTGTCAAGGTAAGATTTGAGCTGGTTCTTCCTTACGGGTTGTTCAGAACTTTCTGTGGGCAGAAGCATTTCACTTAAGCAGGAGTGAATGACGTATAGTCAAAAAATGACAAATGTAATTGTATGACCATAATATGGGAGGGGAAAAGGGTATAAGAGAATACTGGGTAACACTAGTCAAATATTAGTGTATCAAGATATCTGGAAACTAAGCCTGAAGCAACGTGCAGCCAGTATAAAACTTTGGTGACCCCAACACGCTGGAGCCCTACCAGGAGATGCTCACGAGAAAATAATGGAAAAGATGTAGAATGTTCCAGCAGAGGCTTTCGGTTGTGGGATCATCCCCCATTCACTCAGTCATTTCACACATTCCCATCAATGAGCCCTCATCACATGTCAAGTTCCTCTCGCATGAGAGGAATGAGCTGTCCCACATCCCACCAATAGTGACCAAGTGCTTACTGTGTGCTCAGCACTCTTCTAGGCACCAGAGTGAGGACACGCACAGGAGTGAGGGCAAATCCCTGCCATCTGCCCTCGTGGAGCTTATACCCCAACGGTGGAGGCAGCCAACCACCCCACAGGTAAACTGCTGCAAACGCCGCAGGTGGTTCTCTGTGCTATGGAGAAAAAGCACGTGGAGTAACAAGGTGAGGAGCCAGGGGTAAAGGCCGAGGGGCGAGGGAGGGGTAGTGCACTAGAAGGAAAGCTTCAAGCAGACCAGACAGTAGGTACAAAGTCCCAAGGTGGAGACGAGCTGGGCACGTTCAGAGAACAGCAGGAAGTCAGGGAGGCTGAGCAGCACAGTGCGTGGGCAAGGGGAGCAGGGGCGAGACCAGAGAAGCCAGGCCAGCAGGGCCTTTCCAGCCACAAGGAAGAGTGTCACTGCAGAGCAGACGGGAGCCCCGTGAAGCTTTGACGGAACAGGGACCCAGCTGACCTGTTTCAGAAAAGCCACCTGCTGCCTGTCGGGGTGGCCAGGGTAGAAGCGGTGAGGTTTTGCAATGCTACTAGCAAAAGGCGACAGTGGCTCAGGCTGGGGCGGTAGTTGCACAGATGGAAAGTCAGGTTCCAGGCGTATTTGGGAGCAGACGCCTGGTGCCGGAGGTGGCTGGGAAATGGAGACGAAGCAGGTCTGTCGCAGTCAGGGCCAGAAGCTAGTCCCTGCCATGTTCTTTCGATCACAGACATGTAAAGTTGGAAGATCTATACCTAATGAAAAAGGAAGCTGTCCCCTGTGAAAGTACATCCAGAAGGAAGACACCAGGCCAATCCTGTGGAGAGACGCTCTCCGCAAGGCTTGCCCAGCCCTCCTCCAAGCTACCAGCTCATGAGAAGAGACAGGAAGTCTGAGGCATCGTCAGCGCCAAGGTGACATAGCGACTAAACGTGAAGTGTCCTACCTGGGGTCCTGCAACAGAAAAGGGTATTGGGAAAAACCAAAGCCAAGGAGATCTGAATAAAGTGGGGACTTCAGATGATAATGTGTCCACACTGGCTTATTAGTTGATGGATGTGCCACAGGGTACTGACAACTGGGGAACACTGTGCTATACTGCCTTCACATTTTCTATAAATCTAGAACCATTCTAAAGTGTGGTGTTATATACATATGTAATGTTTCAGCACATGCAGTTTCCAGCGCACCACACTTCACATTCTCTCGCCAGCATCCCTATGCTTTCAGGGTGGACACCTGTGTCCCTTCACCAGGTAAGGGAGGGGTAAGGCCATGAGCCAGGGTCACTGGGACGTGAGGATGGTGGGGTCACAGATGTAATGGACTCTAGACTAGAGGGATGGGGTACAAAGTTGGGAGCTGAGAACAGACTGCTTGAAACGAGACTACTGGTGATAACACGGTCGAAAGCAGGTCCGCTCAGGTAACCTGAGTAGATGGGGGGCGGGGCCGTTGGAGGACAGCAGGCCAGGGACCTGGGAGGCCACAGAGTCGTCGGGTTCTGCTGTAAGGGTATCGAAATCACGAAGGGTCCTGTGTTGTAAAGATAACCAGGTTCCAGTTTTTCTCAGCAAGGAGCAACCTAGGAGTCTGTAGGTGGCAGCAGCAGAGAGGGATGGCATCTTAGGAAGGAAGCGGGGACATCTGCCTGCGTGTGATGGGAAGGGAAGGGGCACCTGCCTCACCTCCAGGCCCAGCGAGCAGAGCGAGATGCATGGGCACTTGTCTCTCAGGAGGCGCCTGGGTTTTCACCCCAGCAAAACGGGAAAGGGGCCTTTAAGGCACTTGGGGGCTCTTTCCCTCACGATGTGCCGTGCATTCCCAGGATGGGGCCAGGCTTTGGAGCCGAGGATGGGGTGGAAGAGGGGCTCTGCAGAGCTGCACGGGATAGCCAGGCTCCCACTTTCAACGCTGACAGCAGTAGAGCTGACAGGGCAAACAAACGTACAGAAGCGCTATGCCTCTGGGCACAGAAGAAACTTCCACGCAATCCCCGGGGCAGCATGAAGTCTCAACGCTCGCTTGGCCACTGACACAGGAATTCCCACCCAAGAGCAACGCCACCATCCACTAAAAATACCTTCTGACTTCGTGGTTTCTGGCCCCACATTCCTAATGGAATAAAATGTCAGGAGCACATGATTGGCCTAAAAGTCCCTAGTTCTTCCTTTGCAGTTTCTCCTTGAACAAAGTGACTCAGAAGTCAGATGCTAGTCATCTGGGTTGTTTCCTTACAGTGGTGGTGTCTGGAAACATCTCATTGACTTCAGTTATTCTTGATGAACATTAAGTTTTAAATAATTTTATGTTTATGGCCTACCTGTGCCCACGAGAGAAAATTACTCAGGAAAATACTGTGTGCCAGCATAAAGGAAGGGGCCAGAGAGGACAGTTTCCCAGAAGCTGAGGGAAGAATCTTAAGGAGAGTGGTCAGCCAGCCTGACGCCGCGGAAATTGAGAGAGAAAACAGGGAAACTGACCACGTCCCGCCTCGGAGTCCTGCGAGGCCCTTGCAGAGCGGCTCAGTCATGCTGGGGACGAGTGAGGAAGGGGTGGGGGGGCTGCACTGATGGTTCTTTTAAGAAGCATTATTGTAAGTGCTGAGGGTTGGCTGTAGGATGGGTTTCCTCCACTTGTTCGTCTTTGATCTTCGGGTGGCAGCTCCGAGGTCCTAAGGCAATGCACACATAACACTCTTCTCGAGACTAATGGCTCCCGCATTGAAACAATGTGCAGTGATAAATAGGAAATCCACTTTCGGGGGGACTGGTGGATCCCTTGGCTGGTGGGAGGGTTCGCCTTCTCACGGGCCCTCGGACTCTGGGTGTTGGGCAGCTATCTTCGCCAGGGGTGGCTATAAACAGCTGGCACCCAAGCTCAGATCTGGGGTCTGTTTTTTTAAGGCTGTTCTCATGCACACCTGCAGAAAGGGGTGGCAACCAGCAAGTGGCACCCCGCACTGGGCACAAGTGCATCTGGCCCTGCTCTTCCACTGGCTCTGCTCAGGGATGCCACTAGACGTGACAGAACAGAGAACACAAACACCAAACAAAGTACGCATGGAAAGTAAAAGACACCGCGTGACAAAGTAGACAAGGTTCACCAGTAAAGAGAAATGCACTATTTCAATGCTCAACATCTGCGCGGAGGCCTGGCTCCGGCAACAAGCAGGCTGCGTCAGCATGACCCATCTTGCTACAAACACCTACAAAGCTGCAGGAAATGGGCCACAGGAATATTCTGAATGTCACAGAGCTAAGCTTATCAGGCAGACCAACCAAATGAAGAAGGAGCTTACCAAAAGAGGCTCGGGTTGACACTGTTATTCCTTCCAAGGGTGGGGAAGCAGAGGCCTGGGGCAGGTATGCTGGCCTTACATGCAACATTCTTTTTACGAAAAAAGACAAACTTTGAACCTCACGTGGCAAAGCAAAAACATCTGTTCAATTTGAGCGGCAGGCATGAGCCTGTTAATGTTACTCTGTACTGATATGTCTGAATTGTCTTTTTTTTTTTTAATTGGCTAAACTCAATTTCTTCCTCTTATTCCTTTTTCTAATTGGGGCGACATAAGTTATTGATAGACAGTTAGCACATAGATCTAAATTTGCATCACTCTGGTTATTTTTATTCTATTTGTGTATGGCACCGTAAAATCCTCGGCATGCCTTTCTTCCTCTAATTAACTCCCCTCGCACGTCTTTCTCAGCCCAGTGAACAATTCCTCCCAAACCCAGTGCCAACTCCTCTGTGCCCAGATCCAGTTCTGGCCCAGTTTGCCAGATCTCATAAAGCACTCACTGTATTTATTATCTGGGGATCATTTATTAGCTTCTTGAAGACGAGGGCAGTCATTCCCTCGTTAGTTACCCAGCACATGGGTAGGAACTCATTAAGCTGGTGGAATGAATAACTGAAAGAAAAAAGCCCTCAAAATGCACCGTTCACCTATGTAAAACAGGCAGCCTGTTACGACCTGGACTTCCTTACTGCGCAGTCAGTCAAGCTAACCTCGGCTGCCCTGCTTGTCAGAACTCACACACGTGAGGACTGCGCTGGCCGGCGGCGTGGGCACAGCCCTGGACCTCCACACAGGATCATTTAAATCGGCTGTCGCGCTCTGAGGCCCTGCAGGGAGAAGGCACCACAACTGGACATACTTGTATGCTGTACGCCTAGCACCCCTGTACAACAGTACAACTTAATGGAAGGTGTTCTCCAACAGCCTACAGGCGCACGCCCAGGCCCCCTGGGTGTGACCACTGTGCAGAAGTCCGGCAGGACGCCCAGCGCGCTGCTCCGCAGCAGCACAGCTCAGACACGCCCGCACAGGGAGTGCCCCCGGGACAGGAGGGCCAGCTCTCCCTCTTTGCAACGGAGGAATGTCAGCATCGTCTTCACTTTGTCTTTCAAAAGAGAATAAAAGATACTATATACCAATTTAAAGTTGTTTACACTGCCTTCCAAAGTGTTTATCGTATGGTAAGTTTCTTTTAAATAATTTTTAAGCCATTAATGAGTCAATGAATCAGACTTTTATCATATTGAGGAATTTGGCAATAAAAAAATTTACTTCTCATGACAGGCCTGGTATTCAGTTCTACAAATGGGACTTAAAGCCTCTGAAATCAGCACACACACACACGTATTATTTTTAAACTACTCTTTAATCAGTTTTAAAGACAGACAGATTAGGGAAAAAAATTCACATATAAGTTAAAAACATCGCTGAAGCCCAGCAACAAGCCCGCAGCGTGGCTCTGCAGACAGACTGGAAATGAGCGGCCATGGAATCACTACAGCGGCCCTGGCACACGGCAGTTTCAATTGACCAGACAATGAGAACTACTTACAGGTCTGTTGAAAACTGGTGCTTCTTTAAAAAAATACTTTGGAATCCTTAAAAAAAGCACAGACCATCACCTTCTGCTCTCCCCCAGGGAGGGCAAAGGAGTCCTGTAAGCCTGGCTGCGGGCGCGGGGACCCTCCAGTTTGGTGACAACGCTCCACTATTCCTCCACTATTCCGGGGGCGGAGATGAAGGCGGCAGGAAAGAAATCACGAACATCCACCTACCTACTTGCACTTTCTTCCCTGTCGCTTTGTCTCAGAGCCCCTTAGGGAGGGAGAGGCGGTCACACACAGGTGACAGATGAGAAGACCGGTTTGGACCATGTTTGTGCCGGATGTTTGATTCCTTTCTTCAAGAGATCAAGTCAGGAGCAAGTGTGCTTCGTTGGCAAATCCATATAATGCAGAGCCAAGAATACTTAAAATGGGGAAAGAGGCGTCTTTTAAAAATCTGTTAAACTCTTTATGTGTTTGTCCTTTAATGGGAAAGGACAAAAAGGAATACCAACACATCCGTTTCTCAAAGAAGTTACCCCAGAATAGAGACTGAGCAGGACACTGCTATTTGCGATTCCAGTGACAGACAGCCGGTCGCTTTTTCCATTTCCAACAGGTTATTAAGAAAATGCTTAGTCATTCTACTGCTGTTGCTCTGTAATTTCTGGGGCTTCATTACATTCCCATTTCTTTCCACAGTAGCAGGATTTGATGAAACGTGACTGAGAGACGGCTGCCCGGCACTGAGGAAGCCCGGGACACTGGTTTTGCACGGATCTTGATGCTAGTATCTACAGAACACAGAGTCCTGGAGTGTGTTTTGTTTGCTTTATAAACGGTGTACGAAAAGAAAACGGTTACAATCCGCTTTAAAGGCAAGGCAAATCAGTCAGCATAAAAACGTGCCTTGAGGCTGTTTTAGAAAGTCTTCCCAATGAAGGGCCCAGAGAGCTGGTCAGTTCTTTACTGGGGCTTGTACAATGTGAAAAACCTATTAAAATAAATACTATTTTGAAACATATAAAAGCATTATTAAGCAGCCCGTCCGTCAAAATGGAACTGGCTGCATCCCCTGAACAAGAGCCTCGACGCGCAGCTTTGCCGCTGACTCCACGGGCGCTCCTGCCACCGCCACCGAACAGACCTTCAGTTGGGAGGGCCGCTACAGACAGACTGGGGTGCGCGGTGCTGCAGAAAAACGCCGCCGGAGACAAGCCCCGCATTCTAGTCTTTCAAATCTAAATCTGAGGGGCGTTTCTTCTTTTAAATGCAAACCTTGTCCTCGGGCCTCAGGTCCACGCACCAAGGATACAAGCCCCCTTTACCAAGGAAAGGCAGCAGGAGGCAGAGCCCCGCCCCCACTCAGAGCACAGTGACCTGCCCCTGGGCCCTGGGAACCGGGGCGTCAGGAACCGGAGGGCAGGAAGGCGGCATGTCACAGTGCCATTTAGAATTCTGCACCCACATTAAATCTGATGTGTGCAACTTCAGATGGGCTGTTAGTGGCTAAACGAAACTCCACAAAATGCCAGTTTGTCTCTCAAACTCTGGACAAACCATTTGCTGACAGCAGTAGTAACAGGGGCCATTCTGAAACAATTATTTTCTCAAGTAATTTTTTCTATTATAATGTATAACTCCTACAACCAATTAACTAATAATTTAGAACAGTTTGTAATAACAAAAAAGTATAAATGTCCAGTTATTCATGAATATTAAAAATTTTAAATAGGAAAGATCTTTGTCCTAAGTGTAAGCAGGTCCTTGAATTAAAGTATGAATTTTATAATTAATTTAATGGCAAAAATTTTAATTTTCCTGTAGTTTAAAATAAGGTGTAACTAAATTAAATGTTTTAAATATCTGTGAATGAAATAATATTTGAAAAGTTACATGGTGGTAAACTGTGTCCAGTAAAGTTGGCAATTTGTATAAAATTTTACATATATCCTTTTCAATTTTCCATAGCACAAACAGAAACAGAAATGGAAACAGAGAACGCTAAAGGAAAGTACACTTCCTTCAGCACAGACTAGTTCATTATGAAAGGCTCATTTTAAGGGTTATATTCAGTAAAAATGGTATGCCTTCTGATTTCATGGACTGAAAGTTTTTCCTCTGTTGCCACCGAAAGCCTTTTGAAAAGGCAGGGCTTTGAACATCAGTAACAAACGTGAAGGACCGTGCCAACAGTCCTGACCGCGCTATGCCCTCGCCCAGGACTCTTACAGAGCTTGCAGCCGGCTTCCATTATCACAAGCACAGCTGGTCGCGGACTTGGAGAAGAGACCCTTTGGGCTTGTTAAGTAACTTTGGTCCAGAGCCCAGGCGGCTCATCCAAGTCACAGGCTCCCTAACAACGGGGCCGCCGGAGGGTCCAGGTCCCCCAAGATCGTCAGTGCTTCGGTGTGCGCGACCTTCACTTTGTAGAACCATCCTGTTTATTGCAAACTTTTCTCAGAACTGGTACCTGGAAATCCTGTGTGTGAATGGCACACGTGGCGGGGAGCCGTAACAAAAGCACTTTTCCACCCACAGGATGGTGGGGGCGTGAGTGGTGGCTGGGCATTTTTGAAACCAAATAAACCTCTGTTATGCGGGACATTTTACAAACTAAATAAATTTCCTCAATTATCCCAAGTTCCACTAAAAATGCTTATTTTAAAAACTGAGAATAAGCCACTTGTATCATGGAGACAGCTGAGGTGCAGCAAATTAAAATAACTGATACTGTTCCAAGAAAATGAAAGAGGGGAGAAGAATTATTTTTGTTCATTTTTCCCCATAGTGTAGTACTCAACCAAAAGTATAAATGTGATATTGACTGGCCATCTCCAGGGTGGTCTCATGACAACTGAAAAGCAGAGGAATCCCACATACAGGCTGAGAGTCCTGCTGCGTGACTCAGAGCGGAAGCAGGCAGCGTGGCAAATCCCGCCCCACTGGCTGCAGCGCAGCATGCAGGGGCATTAACCCTTACAACACTGCAAGTAGGTATGTTCATTTTACAGAGCACAAGAAGTTGCTTTTGGGGGAGAAAAGTCAACTTGAGAATTAGAATTATTTCTTTAGCTTTTCTTTTAGATTGCATACTCATGATTATAATCTCTCCAAAAATTAGAGAAAAGCTATCCAAAGACCATTCCATACATTAAAAAAACAAAACAAAAACAAAACGAGTCGATCCCAGGAAATGAAAATCAATCCGTTTATCTTCCAAGTAATTGGAAAATTCATCAATAATCTTGTTTTCTCGATGGTAGCGCTGTGATTGTATTCACTGAGCAGGAGGTAACAATGATTTTAGGATTACAGGCTGAGAAATAAAAATATAGTCCAGTAATAGTAACAAACAGTGATTATTTGTAAATAGCTAAAGAAGTGGAACAAAAAGTTTTATTAAGTTTTCTTGTTTTCACTTATGACAGGCCTAGACTTGTCCTTTAAACTCTAAACTTACTTTATCTTGAAAGTAACCAGATTCTCTGCAGCCCTCAAACTGAGGCGAGATTTGGGGGCAGATATTTTCCATGATTATGCCTGTCTGTCCTCCGGCAACACATAGCCAGCTTAATTTCAAGCATGGAAAACTAGAGAGAATCTACTCAGCTGTCTGCTCTTTCCCGGGAGGTGACGGGGCGCGGTTGCTGACCTCATCAGGTGGAACAAAATGACCGTTAGAAAAAGAAACACATTTCATACAAATACTTGGATATTTCTAAAGGTCTAAGAAGATACAGTGACATTTTTGCTGATTCAGGCCTCGAAAGTTCCAAGTACGTTTGTTTTTCCTTTCTTCTTAAATGAAATACTACATCGCTTAAGCCAGATGGCTGTTCTGTTCTTAACTTCATTTGAAAATTTACTAATGACAAAAATAAAAAAGAGAGACTTACCATAGACAGACATCTGCATTTCATTAAATAATTTAAGGCAAAAAGAAAATAAATTCCAAAGATTGGTCAAACAAAGGTGGCAGTCAAAAGGCTCTGCCCACCCGTCCTGCTCGCACCCCCGGGGTGGGGTGCACGGCCAAGGCCCCAGTGCCAGGCTGGCAAGTCACCTCACTGTCCCCGTTCAGCTACTGCAGCAGCACGAGACTGTAGGATTCAGGGGGACACCTCAAAGTCAAGGCAAGATCATTATGGTGAAAACGGCCCATAAGATAAAAGCACATTCTTCTAATTACAGAATCAAAAACTCATTAACAAGAGTTAACGGCAAAATTTTAATGTGAGAAGAAGTTAAAGAGTTTGGAAACTAATTTATATTATTGTCTAAAAATGTGGCTCAAACCCCATGACAGTAAGTTTTCATTTCCCTAAACTTCCCCAAATAGGAATTAAACTGTCAGGGATGAGAAAGTGAATAGTCAGACAGCAGCCTTACCCAGGGATTTCTCTTTCAAAACCTTCAAGCAATCTACCACTACTAATTTCATCATCCTTTTACAGTTCTATGTAATTTATGCTTGATAAATTTCATTTAACATCGAAACTATTAAAAAGTCATCAAACTGTTGTATCTTACATATCACAAAAACTCATAAATAAGGGTGAAAAGCACGTTGCTGAGCACCTGGTACCCGTCCGGGCATCTGCACCGCCCCCTGCGGCCGCCGCCCCAGCCCCGCCACACAGCGCCCTCTTCGTTCACGCCTGCCTGCCCGTCGTTGTCATCTGCTCTTTCTCTTGTAAGAAAATGAGCTTGAGATATCACATTACCAATCTTTAATTATGCTTAGGAAATTCTTCCTTGAAGGGCTCTCTGACTGACACAAGGCAATTAAACTCTCCGGGAAGGTAGGCTGCCTATAGCTTGGCATCTGCACTGTTTACAGATTCACCGCGCACTACGGTCATTTGAAATACTTTAAACCCTTCAAATACTGAGATGTTTATTGCATTTTTAAACTACCCACAATCTTAAATATCCTGTTTCTAATTTCCCCAGAATTCCTTCATAGCATAAAACATCAAATATTGAAATAGAGTTCTCACAATATTACACTGGAAAAAACCATTTAGGAACAATAGTTTAGGAAATAGAGGGTTTAAGGCAAGACATTCATTCGGAAAAGTTAATTTCTCTCCATCACCCAGAATGACACAACCCTCTTCCACCCTTTCAGCGCCCTGGGATACACAGTGTGCATTCAGCAACTGGGCCCCCACATGACCCTGCGGCCGTAGGCTGAGGTCCCGAGCCCATTGAAATAATGGGAATGTTTTGTGTAAGGCTTGGCCCGCAGGGACATGGCATGGGAGGGCTCATCCCCCTCCACTTCCAATTGGGTGCACAGGAAATTCCCTACCAACAACTGTCCAATTTCCCCCCAACTTAATCTCTTTTCAAGCAAACCCAGACCCTTGAGGAGGTGCTAAGATTGATTCCTGTTAACTCACAAAAACAGCCGCTGTCTTCCCCATCACTGGTTTAATGATGAGTGTCTAGAGGCTACTTCTTGATTCTGATTGCAAACACTGTTTGTTGTGGAAAAGCTATTCTGTCCCGAAAAATTCTCTGTTTCATCGAACTTTTTGGGTCGTGGTGGCTGCACGTTTTCCTGTGCATTCTTTCCTCTTTGAGTTTTTTTCACTGGAAACAACAGTAATACTAAGATGCCAGCAACGTGAAGGCAGTAATACCAGGAGCTGAAAGAAAAAGGGAAAACTGCATTAAAGTTTAACAATCTTTAATAATTATGCACTTGGCAAAATGTCACATGCCCCCCTCAGGATGTTTATTTTCTGCATTATTCTCTTATCCTCCCACCCTTGCCCAAGACGAATCTCTACAGTATATTCCGGTAGGTGTGTATACAGCTCTGGATCAACCCGGGCCAATTATAAGCATGAGACTAGTTATCATATTACATTCCTTTGTAAGGGTCATAAGGCCACGGCTAAATAGACCGATGACAAAAGGGCACTTATTAGTAGCTGCAGCGATCTGAAAGTAATCTCTCAAATCCACAGAACCAAATATTGAACAAAGAAGAGAATGCAGGGAGAGTAGATTTTCACTGCTCTGGCATCTCCTGCTACTTATGGCCCCTAATTAAGTTATATATATTCCAATGAAGTGTATAACAGATAAATAATATTGCTTCTTGATGGTTACTGTCACGAAATGAAGAAATGTCACATTATTAAAAATATTATTAGAAATCTCATTCCCCAAATTAAATATAAGCCAAGTGGGACCCAAGCTGCTTCTACAGATTTAAGTTCAAGTAGCTGTGAATGAAAATACTGGGTGAAAATTCAAACAACTCGCTCAATCACATTTAAAAAATATGTAACAGTTCCATTAAACAGAATTTTAGGAGTTTCTTAATAACTTCCTATATGATTATCATCATATTCGACTGAACAATTTTTGACCCCATACCCTGTGCTGTCATTCCAAATGCTTGAGTAATGAAGAACTTAGTAAAGAATAAAGTTTTGATCTCAAAGATCACTAACATGGGGGAAGGAGACGAGTCAGATAAAATATGAAATTCAAGACAATAATTTCCATATTACAGAGATGACAAAGTACCAATGAAGCATGAGACAGAGTGAAACAAAAACAGGAAAATGAAATATAACTAATTTATATTCTTTTGATTAAAGAAATTAGGAGAATTAATAATCTCCTGTAAAGAATAGCTATAATTTCTATTTAACCCTTTGAGAGATGTGAGGCACTGGTTACCCAACTGACAGTTCTCTAACCCAGACTCTCATCTGAGGACCGAGGGGTGAGGTCACTCTATAGGGAAACCAGAGAGCATGTCTTAAGACTAAGAAGTGTCCCGGCTGGTGCAGCTCAGTAGACTGAGCACTGACCTGTGAACCAAAGGGTGACCGATTGGATTCCCAGTCAGGGCACATGCCTGGGGTGTGGGCCAGGTCCACAGTAGGGGGCATGTAAGAAGCAACCACACATTGATGCTTCTCTCCCCTTCTCCCTTCCCCCTCTCTAAATATAAATAAATAAAATCTTAAAAAAAAAAACAAACAAACTAAGAAGTAACTGACCACGCACTTAGCAGCAGGACACAAGGCGCTAGTGCTGGCTTTCCACCACACCTAACAGCAAAGGGCACTCTTTATAGGTGGAGCTACCCCCAGAAGCATCACTGGGAGAGGAGCACTTACCTGTAAAACGTGAAGGATGGTTTTATAGAGAGCAGCACAAACGGCACAACTGTGTAACTTATTGCTATCTGGGTGACTATCCATGTGATGACATCATACAGCAACTTAAGTTGGGAAGATTGGATGAAATAATGTCTAAAGTTACTTCTCATCTGAAAAAAAGGAACACAAATATTTGCTTCATCTTTAGCATTGCTTATAAAAGTATGCCACCTCTGCAGTGTTTCAGGGACATGGGAGAACTGCCCTCAGACAGTGCTAGTGGGAGCCTGACAGGGCAGTGCCCCTGCCAGAAAGCAGGTTCAAAATAATGAGTAGCCCTGGCTGGTGTGGCTCAGTGGACTGAGTGCCAGCCTGCGAACCTAAAGGTCCCTGGTTCGATTCCCAGTCAGGGCACCTGCCTGGGCTGTGGGCCAGGTTTCCCAGTGAGGGTGCACGAGAGGCAACCACACACTGACGTTTCTCTCCTCTCTTTCTCCCTCCCTCCCTCCTCTCTATAAATAAATTAAATAAATAAATAAATGTTTTTAAAAAGTGAGCAGTTGTATGTAGAAAAATGCAGAGACAGGGTACAGAAACACGTGGGTAAAACGTGTGTCTGGGAAAAGGGTAGAGAGGAGTTCTTTCCAACTTTTCTATAGATTTGAAGTTGTATTAAAATTAAAAATTTCAAAAAAAGTAAAAAACATTGCCTAGAGCTCCCTGAATCTGTTTTCCGTTTTTTCATTGTAACAACAATGTTCACCATGGTAACCATGAAATGAGACAGCCTCTGTTTTATACTCTGCATTTGTGAAAGACAGATATTAATTATACACCAAGCCTTCCTAACATAAATGACAATTGTGCACATTATTTGTTAGTTAATGCAAGCTGGGAAGAGCTTCTCAAAAAAGCAGTTTTCTAATAAGCACTGTTTTAATGTTTTTAGCTTCTAGAACATTTCAGTTGTGAAATGTGTAAACCTAAACATTCTTTCCTTTGTTCTGTCATGTCTGCCGCTTCTCCTGTCCACGACGTTGACAGGTGGAATGTGGCCCTGCTGTGAGGGCACTGAGTGAGTCCGTCTGGAGGGGAGAGCTCTGTGGGACACCATGCTCCCCCAGAGACCGTCCCTCTCTAACCAGGCAGCTTCCACTCTGTCCCCTCCGCCACCAGTGGCAACTCTGCCCTCCTGAGCCCGGCCCTCGGGATTCCATGCGCTCCCTGACATGTAGAGGGGAGGAGGACGAGGCTCTTGCCCAGTCCGGCGGTCAAGTTCTCTCCTGTTCTTGCCCTGCTTCCCCCACCCTGACCTTCACCTTTCCAGACTATTCCTTACTTACGCACACGTAGCCTTTCTGCTTCAACCACGTGTGCCTGTCGTGCACAAGTACACTATGTGCTTTCAAACCTAATTTTGCTAATGTCATTCCCATGCCTCTAATGTCCTTTTCTGCCCCCACCACACTCACTGTTGAAGGGACGTTCATCTTTCAAAGCCTGGACCCAGCCACGCTTTCCTAGTGAGGCCCCTCTAGCAAACTGAGCCGGAGGGGCTTCTTCCCCCTCTGAATGCCCATGACACATACTCCCTATTAAGCCCACCGAATCGATCACATATGCCTCGTGCTGCGTGTACACACACACACACACACACACACGTCTCATGCCCTTAATGAGACCACAAACTACCTGCCAGAAGACACAGCCCTTAGTTAACCCTTCTTGATACTTCTCCAACATGCTCCCCACGGTACCTGGACGGTGAGTACAGTAAACATCTGCTGGTTTGTTAAATGAAGCCACCTTACCTGGGAGTGACAGGTAAGACTGCCCCAACACCATTTTTGTCACACCACTTTCCTCTGATGACTTCCAAGGACTTACACTGAAGTGTCCCCTTCTTTTCCTACCCATGTCACCAACCTATTCGCTCACCTGTTGCCCAGAATGTTACTCCAGGTCCCAGCCGAGCAAATGCTCTCAAGACCTGTGCCCTGCTTCTCGGGGTGCCTGCCGCACCCCGCCCTTCATCTAAACCGGAACTCGAAGTTTCCAGCTCCCAGGAAACGTCCCTAAAATAAGCCCACCCACCTGGCCATCTTACTTAACTGTTTTCAGCTCTCCTTACAAAGCTTCTCTGATGGCAGTGACCACTTTGTGGTGTTGCTGTGCGCCGGGTCTCTCCAGCAAACCAAGCATAGAGCCCACGGGGGCACCCAGCCCACACCCTGACACGAGCCTCGTGCCTGCAGCGAGGGGCGCGTGGCCCGGGGTCTGGCGAGCCTACAGTCTGCTCAGCCTCTGCACCGGCTCCCAGGGCTGCCACGGGTACTTACAGCTCGTGCCGCCAACGTCATCAGCACCCCGGTCAGGAACGTCAGGTAGTACCCAGGGTACACCCCGTGCCAGACGGCAGACAGCACGAACGTCTGGACGGTGGGACTCACGGTGGCTCGTTCATAACGCACCCTGGCAACGAGGGGAGGCAGGCGAGAGCGCGTGATGAGACTTTATAAAGCCCGGGACAGTCGCTCTGTTACTGCCTGAGAGGACTCAAGGGAACCACAGAGACAAGCACCAGCTACCTCAGGCTGTGATGTCACCCGTGAGCTTTGGGACATTATTCCTAGTAAGTGTCAACTTTAGAAAAGTTTAACTCCCATCTTCTCACTGGTATAATGTAATAGCTAAAATGTTCATTTCTAGTGTCTGGGAGTCTATACTAGTTATAAAAAGACCCTTTAACTATGATTAAAGTCATTTTTATTTTACACTATTTTATTATTTTTATTAGTAACATTAAGACCTTTCAACTGATTTAATAACTATTCTTTCTGGCAAGTAGGCAGTGCTTAGTCTACCGTTTTCTTGTAACAGGTTAGAGAACTCAGATGAAAATAAGATTTTCCTGAGGTATCGAATTTCAAATGCAACAAAAACAATAAAAATAACAGAGCAGATTAGTCACAAACTCTGCAGCCACTGCATCTGGGGGTAGACTGCAGGCAACATGAAGCAACAATGACGATGATGGCACATTCTGGCTACCTCATGGGACACAGATATCCCACTTGTCCTAAAATGAAGGTTGTGACTAAAGGAGGCGGTGCCGAGAGCCCTTCCATCCCAGAGGCAACTGATAAAAGAAACACTACATGACGCAGTAGGCCTCTTTGGGACAGTGAGAGGGAACCGCTGGTAGTTGCTGAGCGATTTCCTAACTTGGTCTCCTGTCACTGTCCCTCTGCCTGGGCTGCCTTTCCCTCCCGTGGCCCACCGAGCAATTCCTGCCCACCATCCACACTGGGGTGAGCCCCACCCTGGGCCCCCACTGCCCCTGCTCCCTTTCCTCCTCGAACCACAGGGAAGAGCACACGCAGATCGCTGTGCCGTGTCTTTAGTGAGACTGCGGACTCTGCAGAGGCTGGGGCTTCTGTCTTAGTCACCCTTCCACCCTGTGCTAACAACGAAGACCTGCTGAGTGGAAGGTGTTGACGCTGGAACTGTTCTGGAAAACCCAAGGCATATGTGCAGTGCTTGGAGAGTCGCTGGCTTGGTGTGGCCGAATCGCCAACGAGTGAGAGCGGGAGGCGCTGCAGCCTGGCCTTGGCAGAGGCCTTCCTAGGCTGGCAGAGGGCTGGGGGCAGCTGCTGTCAGGACCTGGCTTTGGAGGGTGCTAACAGCGTTTCCTGGGGAACACCAAGGCCCCACTGTCACTCAACACACCGTTAATTTAATCCGGAATCTGAACTCAGTGAAGCTCAGCCTAATTATTAGCTGCCAAAGCACAGCTTGAAGGTTGTTTATGAAGGAACGTACCTTTTAAGCCAAAGAGCTGTCTGAATATTCCAATTATCAAGAAACATCTTGAAACTCGTTGACATCTGAAAAACAAAGGAACTTTTTTCTTGGCCCAACAAAATAATGAAGTTTTAAATACAAGTAATAGCGTTTTCTTGTGCTAAAAATAAATGAACTTGGCGATAGTAGGGCAGTGATTTCTTCCCCGAATGCTGCTTTTCCAACGCAGTAACACCGCACCACGGAAGGAGCCTGTTTATTAGAGGGCACATCCGTGAGGTGAACGGATGATCTCCTTTTTCTCCTATATGGTAACATTTACACGGGTGCTTGCGGATTACCCCAAAGAAATTCCTGCCAGAGTAGCACGTGACTCTTTCACAGAGGACGCGACATCCCCGCGAGCCACACCTGCTCAGGCCCCCAGCTGCAGAGTCCGTGGCCCACCCTCCAGCACTCTCCCCAGAGTTCCGGGCGCCCTTCCTTCTCCTTTTCCCCTCACCCACCCAGCAAGGTGCTAACCCCAGGCCAGCCACACTGCCCATGTTCCCCACCGGCAACATCTGCATGCTGGCTGCAGAATGTCACACTGCGTCTGAGACGGCTGCTGTCGTTCCTGGCTCTTGACTCCAACGGGCCCCTCAACCTACCAGCAATCCCTGACTCCCTAGACAGCCAGCTCATTCTCTTCTTGCAAACGGTTATTGGGTCAAACCATTTGAAACTGTCTGTGCTTGATAAGTCCAAACCAGATAAATGTCGGCAGCTTCACCAGGTCCAACCTAACACTCAGAAGTGCCCCACACTCGTGTCTCTGCCCCCACCCCTCACCGTGAGGGACTTGGCTCCTTCTTTAGCGATCTGATAGAAACCGTCAGACGTGACCTTCTCAGGTCAAACCTGCACACTCAGCAGCGCCCATGCTCTGCCTGTCCTCCCGTCCCGACTCTGCAGCAGAAGTGGTCCCTCTTCCACTGGGTCACTCTGTTCACCTGTCCTCTGCGCCGTGCCGTT